>ML782210.1:411764-458394 GCA_009831015.1 Picea engelmannii
ACCTGTAGCCTATCGGCTAGCACTTCCTCCCACAGTAAAAGCACATAATGTTTTCCATGTTTCATTATTGAAGAAATATGTACATGATGCTAATCATATAATTGACTGATCTGTGATCCAGGTGGAACCGGAGGGAGAATTTCTACAAGAACCCCAATGCATATTGGACAGAAAGGAAACCCAGCTCCGGAACAGAACCATTGCACAGGTCAAGGTGCAATGGAAACATTTTGGCCCAGATGAGGCTACATGGGAAATGGAGGATGCCATGAGACAGGAATATCCGATTTTGTTTACTTCTGTACATACAATTCATGTTAGTAGATAAGAACATCGAGGACGATGTTCCTTTTTAAGGGGGAGGGAATTGTAACACCCTGTTTCCCCCAGCTTGTAAATATAACTGAACTAGCCAAGAACTATGGCAAACTCATAAATGTGAATAGGTGATGTAAATGGACCTTGAGGAAGAGGTCAATGAATGTGAATGACATTCTGAATTTATTGCAGGACTGCTGATGAGGGGATGTGCAGAGAAAAAGAGACCACGATGGCGGTGGAAGGCACCTGAAAAAGGTGGCGTTAACTTCCGCCAAGAATAAAATACCGTATTTGGACTCCACTGGCCCAGAGAACCAAAAGCGGCTCGCTAGCCCTGAAATTTAATGGCTCACAGACTGGTAGGCGGATGGCTTGATGAGGGATGGGATGGTGAACCGCCCATCCGTAGAGCCGTCAGGCCTGATCGGCGCGAGGGTAATCGTGCCACACGCAACCTCGCGAGAGAATAAGGCGTATGGCAGAGATGATTGAAAAGGGGGAGACGCGAGGGGAACTTTGGCTTTTTTTTTACGCAGAGTGAGTGATAGCAGAGAGGAAGGATTGCAACCTTCGCTCCTGTTCACTGGCAGACAGAGAGACGCAGTCTCAGAGCATCGTGGTCTCAGCTCGGGGGTGGCTAGTGGTAAATCTGTTGGGAGTCGCTGAGCCTATGGTTGGGTGGAAACGAGCACCCCTCTCAGTAGTTGCACCCACTTCTGGTGTTATTTCTGATAAATATTTTATGTATTGTATCTTGAAATTCATGCATTGATATATATATATATATATATATAAATATATACTCACAGCACGGTGAAATTGTCAACGATTTTAGTGTAAGAATGTCTGTGAAGGTTTTGATAATAATTAATGGACATACGCTTGTAATAGAAGAATCCATGCATGACTTACGTCGATAAAAATGAATCTAATCATGCCCAGGTTGAACTAAGTCAGGTATCCAGTCCATTCTCGGGAATTGGTTTCCCTCATCTGTATCCCAGAATGCCCCAGAAATAACCTCTTCACGGAGATACCCTCCTTAGAAAGGTTTACCAAGAACCTGGAAGAAAGACTTGAATGTGCAGGTCTTGACAACCCTGCACGAAGAGGAATGACCCTCTTAAAATCCCGAAGTAGCAGCGTAAGGGTAAGTAGTGATCAATGGATGAGATCCTGTCGGGGAATCTGCGGTTGTTCACTACCGTTAACCCTTTTTCCTTTATCTTCGTGAATACGAGGAGATCTAAGTCATAGACCCCCAGGCTCCATGAGAATATCTGGGTCGTTGGTTTTTCCACGTAAAAAGGGCAATAGAAAAGGGGCGCGGCATTGGGACCGATCTGAACCATCAGATCTTAGCTAGGAAACCCGACAGTCGTTAGATCTATCGGGAGATAGACGAGGGTTAAGTCTCGCGAACTCGGAGGTTCGCAAGGTAAGAGTCCAAAGGTTGGATGCTTTAAGTCACGAGTGGCGAGGCCACGAGAGGATCTAAGTCGTCCATCCGAGGAGGACAGGTGGCAGAGATCCAGGGATCTCGTGAGCTCGGAGGCTCACGGGGTAGAAGTCCAAAACTTGGACGCTTTAAGTTGCGAGTGGCGAGGCCACGAGAGGATCTGAGCCGTCCATCCGAGGAGGACAGGTGGCAGAGATCCAGGGATCTCGTGAGCTCAGAGGCTCGTGGGGTAGAAGTCCAAAGGTTGGATGCTTTAAGTCGTGAGTGGCGAGGCCACGAGAGGATCTGAGCCGCCCATCTGAGGAGGACAGGTGGCAGAGATCCAGGGATCTCGTGAGCTCGGAGGCTCGCGGGGTAGAAGTCCAAAGGTTGGACGCTTAAAGTCGCGAGTGGCAAGGCCATGAGAGGATCTGAGCCGCCCATCCGAGGAGGACAGGTGGCAGAGATCCAAGGATCTCGTGAGCTCGGAGGCTCGCGGGGTAGAAGTCCAAAATTTGGACGCTTTAAGTCACGAGTGGCGAAGCCACGAGAGGATTCAGGACCATCCATAGTTGAGGACGCGTGTCGGGAGATCCAAGGGATCTCGTGAACTCGGAGGCTCGCAAGGCAAGAGCCCAAAGGTTGGGTACTCCAAGTTGCGAGTTTTGAGGTACCGAGAGACGAACACGAGAGCTCAACCCTTGAACTTACGAAGTTACGAGCAACACGAAGGGAAGGTCAACCTTCGCTGACTTTCAAGTCTCGGAGGATTGCATAAGGGAGGTACGAGAGTTCAACCGTTGAATTTCCGAAGCGGCGAGTAGCGAAGAGGAGCTAAAGTTTAGCCTAACCGGCGGTCACGAGCAGAGGACGCTGACAGAAGGGAGCTATACCCATTTCGTGATCCCGGGTATCGACGATTTGTGAAGGAAATTCGAGGGTCTTCGACTCACGACCCGCGAGGTCGCGAGTTGTAAGAGGCGCCTGCATTTAGGCGCGTATGTGGTCCTATCGAACTAAGGACTAAGGAAAGGGAGCTAGTGCTTATCGTTAAGTAGTGAGTAGATCTGGACAGCCAAAATCTGCGCGCCCAGATCTACGGTCAGGATTTCATTTTGAAGACCTCTCGCCACCCTACCTTCAAGATTGGACCCCATGGTATCGCTCAGTTGCGAAACACAAAAGGCGCCTGGTTGGTTTGGCCTGTGGTCCTAACCCACGATCACAGGGAGGTGAACAGGGGAGAACTAACCTGCACTAGACCCCATAGGACTTCGGGGATTCTGCTCCTTGAGGAAGATGAAAATTTTTGATTAGAGGTAGTGGGTGTGTTACATTATACAACATATCCTTATAGTAATTTTACTTAATACCATATCCTTAGCGATCAAGTATATTATTCTGTAGATAACATGTTTTGGAACATTGTTGAAAGGATTAAGTTAGCTCCTCATATTTTAGTATGTTTTAACGGGACAGTTCAGTCGATTAACTTCTTACACTTTATAGAATTTTGTACTTATTTCAATGAGTTAATAAAAATGTGTTTTCAATTTTACAATTTACCAATAATCACACATTTGATCTTTTCAGAAGCAAAATAAAGTCATCTTGCTGAATCACTGGAACCATCCTGCTTGGTATATGTGCACACAAAACCCTAATTACGGTTTATTCTAGGGTTTGTAGATTTATTATGCCTTTCGGCGTTCATCAGCCCTCCTTTTGTGGCGGTGGGATTGCAATTTTATATTTCCAAAAAGAATTAGGGTAAACACGTTGTAAATTGGTATCTTTAGAGTGATATAAAAAGTAGAAGGAAATTTGGTATTTTTAATTACGCGCGTCCCCTTTATTGAAATATTTGTATATGTTTAAAAATATTTTTAAATTAAATTAATGAAAAGTATATAAAAAATATTTTGTAATATAGTTAAAAATATGATTGTTGTGGTTATAAATGAGTATAAATATTCTGTTTCTTTGATAATATGGTTCAATGCTTATAGAATTTATTCTTTTAAGTATATAGATTTAATGAAAGTTTTAAATATTTTGTTTTTTTTCATAAATCTAATGGGTGGTTATTTATAAGGAGGAGATTTGCTAGGTTAAGTAGCTTATTCAGGATAAATAAAATCAATGAAAAGTATATAAAAATTACAGGTAGACTAAATGTTCAATTTTTTGGAGTTTTTACAGTCATATTTTCTGATCAATTTTTACTGAAATCCGGCCAAAAATTGTTGGAACTTCAAATTTGAGTGATTGAGTCTGTATAATTTGAGTGCCCTAAGAGTTTTTGAGGGTACATTCAATTTATGCATTCAAAAATGCAATTTAATCAACACAAAATGGAGATTTCACCAAGATTTGTTTCATCCGATTCCGATGAAAAAGTTCAAAAAGTCAAATGTTTAGACAATGCCTAAAAATTGTATTGCAACTATATTTATTCTTTTAAGTATAGAGATTTAATGAAAGTTTTAAATATCTTGTTTATTTTCATAAACCTAATGGGTGGTAATTTATAGGGAGGAGACTTGCTTTGTTAAGTCACTTACCCATGACAAACAAGTGTTGCATGGCAGCGTAGTCCCTGCCAGGCTGGAAGGGGAGTAAATGCGTGGGTTGCAAGTTGCAGTACATGTGGTATTCATGCAGAATTTAGTATTCCCGAATTAGTTTTATTTGAAATTTATCAAAAATTATTAATATCTGGTACATGAATTATTAACCAATGTAACCCGACAATTACAAAGTAGCCGGTTGGCGGAGTCGCGGGTTCACATTTTTCATTTTTTTATGGCCAGCCTGTCCCGTGAAATACATTTTGCACCCAACACTTCCGCCATATACATTTTGCACCCAACAATTCCGTCATATACATGAAATAGTAATTTATAGAATATTATAACATTGTACCAAGATTTATAGTAATTTGTATAATGGTATAAAACTTGATACATTTTGCACCGAACAATTACGGAGTCGTGGGTTGGCGGAGTTGCGAGTTCACACTTTTCATGTCCAACATGTTCCTTGATATAAATTGTGCACCAAACACTTCCGTCATATACATTTTGCACCCAACAATTCTGTCATATACATGAGACTGAGTAATTTATAGAATATTATAACATTGTATGAAGATTTATAGTAATTTATATAATGCTATAACATGTTTTACTTAATGAATAGTATAAACAATTATTTAAATTTTATTCAATATTTTTTTTTAATAAGTAAGATTGTATAAAAGTCTGTGAAAATGAAGGACTATAGAGAATTTCCACGGTTTCAAGCTGTAAATAATGAGTTTCCCTGAGGGGAAACCAACTCAGCCAATCGAACTACTTCATAACTGAAGTCTAGATTGTTACTGACACAAAAAGAGTTCAAAATTCTGGCCCCTAAGGGTGGTCGTTACAACTGTGGAAAGTGTAGACATCATAACTATAATAACCATAGACAAATGTATGAAAGGTCACCATGCACATGACAAAACAACAGACAGATCACCGGTATGGGTTGTAGTGCGACGACGCGAGCATGCAGAAGGCGCCAAATTTAGTGTCCCCAGAAGGTGGCGGCTCCTCCTCGACTGGTGTCCGGTCTAGTTGCATGGCATCCTTTGTCTATGATGGCACATGCTCTTCCTTCTGGACGTCCTCCGGCCGTGATGGAAGCCTCTGCTCCTCGCGGTCTGCCTCTGCATGGACCAAAGTTTCCAGTGCCAACACTGGTGCCGAGTTTGTTGTTGGTTGGGCTGTTGTTGTTGTTTGAGCTGCCTCTGTTGGGAGGTGATGAGCACCCTGTAACGCGAAGAGCAACTGTAGGAGTTGAGAGGCTTTGTCATCCAGGGTCTCTAGGCGAAACTATAGGTCATCCATGTCCCGATGTAGGTCGAATATCAGGCTTTGCACCAGTGCAAGGCCTGTTTGCCACTCGCATTTTGGGTCAACGTTGGAACCGGCTCGAGATTGGGGTTGCTGTCGCAAATTTTGACTGGATTCCAGACCATCCATCTGAAATTGGGTGTCATGAGGCTGGTCCTGAAGCAACTGGGTGGTCGGAGAGTTGGGAGGAGCCAAAGGGCTTTGGTGTGAAACAAATGTCGAATTGCCTAAAGGTCCTGGGTGTGAAATAGATGCTGAATTGCCTAAAGGTCCTGGGTTGTAGTCCAGTGAGGCCCCTGAGCAATCCAACCCCTCCATTTTGTTGGCAAGGGACGCAGCAAGGGGCGGGAGAGAAGCGGGAATTTGAGTAGACTATGCCAGGGAGGAGGACGAGGTGGCCGAAGAGGAGGAGGATAATAGGGAGGGAGCAGGCGGGGGATGGAGGACCAGGCGGGGTCTGTTTGGCTGGCAGGCAGACCTGTGTTTCGACTTCCCTCATAGCCGAAGCATCTCTGGGACAGTGGGAGAGTGAAAATGCGCCAGGAACAGAGCAGGAGAGGACAAAAGCAAAGTAGGGAAAGGCTGGGCAGGAGGTCGAGCTCTGAGAAGAAAAACCAGGAAAGAATGAGCAATCTAGAGCCGTTGGAGCAATTGAAATAGGCTGTGGAGCTGGTGAGGTTCCATAAATGGCCGTACGCACAGAGTAAAGGCCCAGCGAGGGTGCTGGTCCGTCGAAAGGATGCGAAGGCAGAGCAGGGTGCACTGAGAGTAATGGTGCCCTGCCTCGAGCGAGTTGAACTTAAAGTCACGAGGTAGGTGGGAGGGAGTGGCATGCGATCGTCACGTGGCCGACGCCATGGAGGATCGGTCCTGGCTGCTCCGCTCGACGCGTGTGCTCTACTAGCACCCCATCCGCGGGAAAGGGAATAAATGCGGCGGAATATAGACACGTGGGCAGGAAGTTGAAGTACATGTGTACATGGGCAAAAACCAGAAAAAATAGTGGCAATGTCTGTTACATAGGTTTGTTGACAAAAAACACAAAAAAAATTAGCATTCCTACTTTTATAGAGTATGGGGATGACATTTTATAGAGCATCCACGGAGCCCTGAATTCATACTTAGACAGTTTTTGCATCGCGGGTTCTCGGGCTGGCGGGCTGAAAAATGGGCCTCTGCTATTTCGTGGCCTACAAAGAATACCTAGAGTTCCGCGATATACAAATTGACAAGCAGAGTTCGGACTATTTGAATTGTAAAAAATAGTGGTAATGTCTGTTACATAGGTTTGTTGACAAAACACACACAAAAAAATAGCATTCCTGACTTAGTTTTCTTTAAAAGAAGGGATCGTGGACACAATAGAAATTGAAATTTATGAAATGAAAGGTTCCTGGACAGCATAATTTATACATACAGAATATGTAATTTTACAAAGCAGAGCCCTCATTCCGTACTTAGCCAGTTTTTGGATGGCGGGTTCTGGGGATGTCGAGCTGAAAATTGAGCTTCTGTTCTTTCGTGCCCTACAAAAAGCACCGATAGTTCCGCAATATAGTTGCGGACTATTAGAATTTTAAGGGCATCGTCTCCAAAAAATTTAGCATTGGGCCTCTGTTGTTCCGTGGCCTACAAAGAATACCCAAAGTTTCGCGATATACAAATTGACAAGCGGAGTTTGGACTATTTGAATTGTAAAAAATAGTGGTAATGTCTGTTACATAGGTTTGTTGACAAAAAACACAAAAAAAATTAGCATTCCTGAATTAGTTTTCTTTAAAAGAAGGGTTCGTGGACACAATAAAAATTGAAATTTATGAAATGAAAGGTTCCTGGACAACATAATTTATACATATAGAATATGTAATTTTACAAAGCGAAGCCCTCATTCCATACTTAGTCAGTTTTTGGATGGCGAGTTCTCGGCATGTCGGGCTGAAAATTGGGCTTATGTTCTTTCGTGCCCTACAAAAAGCACTGATAGTTCCGCGATATACAAACTGACAATCGGACTTGCGGACTATTAGAATTTTAAGGGCATCCTATCCAAAAAATTTAGCATTCCCGAAATAGTATTCTTTACATATGTTTTACATACGCTCATGGACAAAAAACAAAAAAAAAATAGTAGTAACATCTATTACATAGGTTCGTGGAGAAGAGCACAAAAAAAACTAGCATTCCCGAAATAGTTTTTCTTAAAACAAGGGTTCCTGGACACAAGAAATTGAAATTTATGAAATTAAAGGTTCCTAGACAACATAGATTATACATACCAAAGATGCAATTTTATAAAGTAGATATTTACTTTTATACATACGAAATATGTACTTTTATAGAGTATGGGGATGACATTTTATAGAGCATGCACGGAGCCCTCAATTCATACTTAGCCAGTTTTTGCATCGCGGGTTCTCGGGCTGGCGGGTTGAAAAATGGGCCTTTGTTGTTCCGTGGCCTACAAAGAATACCTAGAGTTCTGCAATATACAAATTGACAAGCGGAGTTCGGACTATTTGAATTGTAAAAAATAGTGGTAATGTCTGTTACATAGGTTTGTTGACAAAAAACACAAAAAAATTAGCATTCCCGACTTAGTTTTCTTTAAAAGAAGGGATCGTGGACACAATAGAAATTGAAATTTATGAAATGAAAGGTTCCTGGACAACATAATTTATACATACAAGATATGTAATTTTACAAAGCAGAGCCCTCATTCCATACTTAGCCAGTTATGGATGGCGGACTAGCCAGTTTTCCACGTCTTCCTCATGATATTCAAGAATCCTATAAAAAAATTCTAGAGACAAGGCCTTAAAATTATCAAGTTGTTTATCGAAAGCTTGCTTGGTTAATGCCAATGAGTTGACGATTAAGTTGGGGTCCTGGAAGTCGTTTGTCCTTCCAACTAAGTCTATTTTGGCCAGTTTTGTGACTAATGTTTCTTTCTTTGATATTGTTTGCTCACATGACTGGACGATGAGATACAAGTTATTCACCTTTTCTTTCTAGCATGCTTCTAATTGAATGAGTTGTTTTGTGGACGGGAGACCATGTTGTCTTCTTGTTGTTTCTAGCATGTTGTTGACATGAAAGGCAAAACGGATGACCATGTGCAAATAGAAATTTTCTTCATTTTTTAAATCCGTCTGTAGAAGTTGGAGCAAGTTATGTGCCCTGCTTCGCACCGAATCCATATTTTGTGATGTTTCCCAGGCCTTAGTAATCAGTTCCATTCTTCTGTTGATATTTTTCTCCACATATCCTCTACAGGATGGCAGGAAGCTGGAGGAGCCTTTTAGATTTATTACAGGGGTGCAGGGAGTCGAAGGTATGGCTATTGCCAAAGGACTGCCAAGCAATGGCATAGGAAACAAAGCTTCCTCTAATTCCTTAATCCGGTCCTTTAGTTTGGCATTCTCAGCCTCAATAACTCGAATGGAGTTATGAAGAGCATCTTCGGTTGCCATGTGAAGTTGAGAGATTTTCGACGCCTTCATATTGGCAAGGTCAAGTTCTGAACGATGTTTTCTTTTCTTATTTTTGACATCTTTTTTTTTCAATAATTAATTTTTTTGATTCGCTTTCAAAAACAACACTCTAGAATACGAAGGGTTCACCTTCATAAAATAAATTGGTATCAACTATGTCCATTGGGTAGCCATGTTGAATTGGGTCTCCGGGCTGATCAAGGTTGCAGAATATGCTATCCAAATTAGCGTCAAGATCCATGTTTTCACCCTAAATTTCCAGCTGGTCTGCCTCCCCTGCAATTCTTTTTCCCTTTTCCTGCACTGGAAGCTTGCCAGAACTATCAAATTTATGATGGACTATTAATTTATGGACCTCAGGCACGAAAATGTTCAATGTATCTATACAGAACTGTTGTGGAACTCCTGCCAGTAGTTTACTTTGTACCTCACGTCCTTGGCCAACAACTTTCTTCCTTGTAACTGGCCTTTTCTTATTCGGACCCACATGCAGGAGAGAACTTGCTCTATTACTATGCGCATTGTTTTGAAAAACAAATTTGTTATGTGACAGGAGAAGCAACTGCTTGAATGTAGCAGCTCCCATCGGACTATTTTATGATAACTAAATCGTTCTGTGATATCAGTGCCACGTGCATCTCCATAGAAGAGTGTTGGAAAGTTCATTTTCTCAGTGAATTTGTCCTTGAATATTCCAAGTGGACGATGCCCCTCAGCAGGTGCAATTTCAACAATCTTATCTTGTAAATCACGAATGCACTGTGAATCAGTGAATCCATGCACCAATGTCTCAACAGGCATTTCATTCTCTGATTCATCACTTGTATCAGATTCACTAGGATTTTTGAAAGTGTCTACAGATTTTCCATCCTCTTCTGCAAGAACACTGTTCCAGTTGTCATTTATACAAATGTTTTGTGCTTTGTACAAGGACCTCAAGCATAATTGCCTTAATGCTTTCATAAAAGCATGCACACGCACTTTGCCTGTCTGATAGGCATTTTTGAATCGCAAGCATCTTTTCAGAGCCACGACAATTGTCATTGTATTGTTAATGAATTGTGGCAAGGCTCTTTGCACAACATCTAGTTGAACATGCACATTAATAATTGATCCTGTTAAGCTCATCCGAGGTCATTTATAGCCCCAAGGCCTGATTTGAGCAAATGCAATTCGGAGAGAGACAAGTCTCTCCTCAAGTTCCGTAAGCGCACTTACATCTGGTAGTGGTGCATTACATCTTATTTGGTCAGGGGTTGCAAACTGTGGCAGTTTTCCATTTTCAAGCGACCATTTGCATGGAAGACAAATTTTTCCACTGGAAAATGATTTATCGTGCACTATCAACTGGAGGTATTCTGCTTGCAAAGCATCCGTGAAAGACTTGTTGTTTTTTGAGAAATTCAGTTGCTCACAAATTGCACATGCAATGGAAGGAGTATATTTAATTTGTTTCATGTACGACTGTCTAGCATTTTTCTTTCGCAGGGAAGTATGGGTAGAAACTGTTTCCTGGTTTTCATTACGAGTAGTCCATGGTGTTGCTACTAGTCCATGAAATGTGACGATTGCATGACCATTATGGGATATGCGACCGCACATGTTTCTATTGTTTTGTGCACGGACAAGTTTCTTTAGATTTTGATATGTGGCTTTCTCTCTAATAGGAAGCGTGGCAATGTATTTCTTTCTCTTGCGCATGACCTTTTTCAAGTTGTGGTAACTTACTCTACGTTTCTTGCTCAAGGGCATGATGAGGTGATGGCAATTGGGATGAATTTCACTCTGACCCAGGTGTTGATAACCTAGTCTACGTTTTTTGTTCAAGGCATGTGTGGCCTCATCACAACTGGGAACAATTTGACGCATAGTTTTTTTCAAGTTGTGATAACTTACTCTCCGTTTTTTGTTTAAGCCTTGTATGGGCTCATCACAACTGTGATGAATTTCACGCATCGTTTTTTTGTTCAAGCCCTCTATGGCCATATTGCACCCGGCAAGAGTTTCATTCTCACAAAAAAGCATGCCGCACGTATGAAAATTCGATGCAGTTTGGGTGGCATGGACATCCAACCCTAAACCATCGATATGTCGAAGCAAAGGTTCATAATGGATATGTGTTGTACATGTTTTCAATGAGAGGATGTCAAATGTTCGATCATAATTTGAATCAGTAAACCAGGAATGGACAATGCCATCTGGCAACGCCGACTAGACCTGGATATTTACTCTGAATATCATAGACAACCATTGGAAACAGAATCTGCAACACTCCACATTCCCTTTTTCATATAGAAGCGCCATGTTTACAAGGTATTCCTGCCAAGTTCCAACTGCCGACATATTTTCCAGGAGATATGGCAAAGGGTGCTGATGCAAGCACCTAAAAGCCTGTTGGCTACCGCCTACAATTGCATTGCAAAAGGACTGCACGGTGTAAAGCCGCAACAACTGCACATCAAACTCTGCTGCTACCAAACATTAAATTGCATTAAACATACTATTTCCACAGTTAGACACAACATTTGTTGCTAGTTGTAAACCATGGCAATATATGCGATGCATAATCCGTTCCCACTGTGATTCAAGGTCTTTGCAAAAGAGGGACAAGTAAATATGAGGTACTTCAACATTGCACATGGACATTTTTCTATACAGGAGTGGTTCATAATGACCACTGAGAGCTCGGTTGGAATATGGTCATTGACAAGAAAAAGAAACTAAGAGCTCTCCAGGAACATAAACTAAGAGCACAGACAAAGATGCTCTACAACAGAATTTGGAGGCAAGGACCCCCACCATTGAAAAACAACAACAGAGAAACTTATCCTTCAATGAGGGATGACAGGAGGCCAGCCCTGAAAACTGGAAACCGCAATAACGGGTCCAACAGCTTGCAAAGTTGAAGAACAACAAACCAGTGAACAACCACGAAGATGTCCAACTGCAACTGCAGAACCTCAACTTTGCAAAGTTGAATCAAACAAGAACAACAATCATGGAACCAAGCAGCGAACAAGCATCGACCACTGAAGCAACGATGTTGAGCATAAAAAAAATGGAACGAAACTGTATCCCAACGCATTTTCACAATAAACATTTAACCTGTCAGGTAAACACTTAAGATTGTTAGGACCGCCTAAGGGCCTAGCCCTGTACAAACATTTAAGAAAAAATGCAGCGTAGCAGACCTGTTCTCTCAAAGCCCGCAACAATAAAACAAAAGTCACACATACTAATATGGTAGACAATGTATTTTAGGTAGCAGGAATTGGTAAAGGAAACATTCGAACTAATGCTAGCATTAATCCACCTTCGACCATTGCATAAGAAAATATATAATTCTAAAAGACCATATACGATGAAATGCTTTGGATATGCCAACATATATAACATTGGAATAGCGAAGCCGGAAAAATTCCTCCAATCCGTTGTCCAATCACATCTTGACAAACATTGTACTTTTTATTATATAAAAATCGACGGAAGATGTCCGACTACCATAAAAAAAAATGGAACGAAACTGTATTCCAACACACTTGTAAAATAAACTTTTAAGACTGCCAGAATTGTTAGGTAAACACTTAAGACTGTCAGGACCGTCTAAGGGCCTAGCCCTGTACAAACATTTAAGAAAAAATGCAGCGTAGCAAGCCTCTTCTCTCAAAGCACGCAACGATAAAGCAAAAATCAGACATACTAATATGGTAGACAATGTATTCAAGCTAGCAAGAGAATGCTTAAGGAAACATTCGAACTAATGCTAGCATTAATCCACCTTCGACTAATGCATAAGAAAATATATGATTCAAAAATACCATATACGATTCAAATACTTTGGATATGCCAACAAATATAACATTGGGAATAGCGAAGCCGGCAATAAGACCTCCAATCCATTGTCCAATTAGATCTTGACAACCATGGTACTTTCTATTATATAAAAATCGATGTTTTCACTTCCCTTGTTCCAACAATAGATAATATGCAAATATTTGTGGTCAATGCACAATTTAATACCAGGTCAACGATTTATCGATCGCTATAGTCCCTCTTTGTCTACGACAACGACTAATAAAATCAATGAAAAGCATATAAAATTTATATTGTAACTATATATTATTTAGTTAAAAATATGATTGATATGGTTAAAAATGAGCATAAGTTTTTTGTTTCTTTTAATGGTTTGGAGGACGATACGGTTCAACATTTATGTGGAATATATTCATTTAAGTATATGGATTTTAATGAAAGTTTTAAATATATTGGTTATTTTAATAAACCTAATGGATTGAAAAGTAGGGTTGGGGATGGATGTTGGAAAATATTGAATCTTGTATTAATTTGTGGTGTAATAGGTGGTTATCTATGGGTGAGAGACTTTCTTTGGTGAAACCTATCTTGGTTATTGGTGGGAGACTTACTTTGGTTAGTCTCCCACCCATGACTACGGGCGGAAGACTTACTTTAGTGAAATCAACTATAGTCATCCAAAGTCATCCATAGTCAAACATAACCATGATCAATGTCGCAACACGACATAACCATCAAGAAACATCACAAAAGTGGCATACCCCTTCATCAACGTTGCAATGTGAAAAAATCATTTAGGAACATAGCCCTTCCTTATAAGTTGACCAAGATGGATATCACATGCATCTTGACTATTTAGGAACATCTCACTAAAACATAAACCTTTAGGAATGTCACGAGGTGACATAACCCTTTATGTACATTGCAATGTGACGTAACCATTGTGGGATGTAGCAATTTAACATAGCACAATGAATATGTATGTTTCAATGTGACACAATCATTAGGGAACATCGCAATCCAACGTAACCCTTGAAAAACGTTGTAAGGTGACATAGCCCTTAATGAGCGTTGCACTAAAACATAATCCTTAATGAATGTCGCAAGATGGAATAACCCTAAATGAAAGTCGCATTGAAACATGACCCTTAAGGAATGTTGTAAGGTGACATAACCCTTAAGGAATGTTGTAAGGTGACATAATGCTTAACGAATGTCGTAATGTGATGAAACCATTGAGAAACATTGAAATGAGAAACAACTCTTACTGAACATTACAATATGACATAACCACTGATGGTTGTAAAACATGTGACATGACCATTGAGGAACATGACATGTCAACATAACCCAACCAAGATGAACGTCGCAATGTTATATATATTACCATAGTCAAATATGGTTAAACATAATCAACATGGTTGACCATGGCTAACCATTGCCAACCATGGTAAACCAAAAGTGAATCATAGACAATGTAAGTCAATTGTAGTAAGCCAAAGGCAACCATAACGAACCATGTCCAACCAAAGTCAACCATGGCGACCCAAACTCAACCATGGAATATAACCAAAATCAACCATATCAAAACATGGTTAACCGTAGTCATCCACAGTCAACCATATCAAAACATGGTTACCATAGTCATCCACGGTCAACAATGGCTAAGCATGGTCAACTAAAGTAAACCATTTCCAACCATGTTCAACCATAGACAACCATAGTCAACCATGGTCGATGAAAGATAGCATAACCCTTAAGGAATGGCACAAGGTGACATAACCCTTAATGACCATCGCAATGCAACATTACCATAGTCAATTGTGGTTAAACATACTCAACATGGTCAAACATGGTCAACCATGGATAACCATTGTCAACCATGGTAAACCAAAGTGAATCATAGATAAACTAAGTGAACCATAGTAAGCAAAAGGCAACCATAGTGAACAATGTCCAACCAAATTCAACCATGGCCACCCAAAGTCAACCATATTTACATAACTTAAGTTCATCACGGCAAGCCTACCAAATAGTCCATATGCATATATTTACATCATGTATGCCTAACCATTCACTAGTCAGGACTTGGCCTTAAGCTCCGCTCTAGGAATCCACGCTATCATATTTACAACATTTACTTAATCTAATTTAATACATGTCAGCATCAAAACTAGGGTATTACAACTATCTTAGCAATGATTTTATATACACAATTACATAGTGAAATAGGCTTGAAATCATTGAAGGAAATAGGGTTTTCCTTCTTTGGAATCAAAACTAGAAAAATATAATTACAATTTCCCAACACCTTCCCACTTGTTTGGACCTCCTCGACAACCCTTAATAAGTCCTCTTCCATAAGATCATAAAAGCCAAGGAAAAATTCCACATGCCACCCATCTGGTCCTAGGCTTTTGTCCTTGTTAAAGGAAGGTGGAACCAATTTCAACTCTTCTTTTGAAACCTCCTCCATTAACAACCAATTGTTCTCTTAAAAAAGAACTAGGAAAATATGTAATAAGATTCAAAATTTCCTCAATATTTGCACATTCATGTTCTTAATTAGTGGACTACAAATGATTGATCCTAAAACTAGCAAACTCCAAGAATCCCCTAACAAACACCCCATCCTCCTTATGTATTTTCCAAATGGTGTTTGACTTCTTTCTATGATTTGAAAAATTATGAAAAAAATTGTATTCTCATCGCCCTTTTTAATCCACATAGTGCAACTCTTCAAGTGCCACTCTACCTCCCTCAACTCCATAATCTTATTCTTTTTTTAGTCTAACTCCTTAATCCAAACTTTTTCTTTGTCCTAAAAAATACCTAAATCATTCTTCTCATAAATCTTAGCTATCTCTTTCTCAACTACTTTTAACTCTCTATCCATGTTTTCCTTTTTATCATGTACCCAAGATGACACCACATGTTTTAACTTCTTCATAGAGGTTGGAAACTAGAACCTAAAAGTTCCCTTGAGTTTGGATCAAACCCTTGCCATTCCTTCTTAACCAATTCCATAAATTATTCTTCTTCTAGAAAAAATGCCTTGAAATTGAATGGACTGACTAGTTTGTCATTCAACTCTCCAACCGAATGAGGATAGGAGAGTGATTCGACCTACCACCAAATTCTGCCCACATCCTAGTTTCCTCAATCTCCAATTATAAAGATTCTGGGATTAAAAATCTATCAAGCCTCTTCGAAATTCCAACCTCCCCTACCCTATTATTTCTCGAGGTAGGCATCAATTTTATAATCTCGATATCAAGAAGACTTGCTTCCCTAATTTTGTGATAATCTTCCAAGCTATAAAGTCTCACAGAAGTCCCCCATACCTTAGATTGAATCATGGTGAAATTTGAGTCCCCTTCAATGATAATTTTTTCACTTTTAATAGTCTAGAGAGAAAAAAACATCCTAGAACTCATGTCTTGCTTCATAGGGATTTGAGCAATTAATGAAAGAGATTTTAATACCCCTTTTTTTAAATAAAAATTTATTCTATAGACCCGAGGCAAGAAAAGAAGATTTTAGTAAAGAAAATGATTCCAACATGTCAATAAGCCCTTGGAGTTCTCTAATGCATGAAGAGCCAAAATCCCCATTCCCTCGAAATTCTCAACTTGCCCCTGAACCTTTTCCCTATCCCCCATTGTTCCTACAAAGTATAATATCACGTTTATGGACCTCTACCAAACAAGATGAAGCTAGTCTTTTCAAGGGACTACTAATACCTTGAATATTTGGTGATAGTGTGATCATTTGGACATTTTGACCAAGCTTTTTCTTTCATTAAGGACCCCTTTGAGAGATTTATGCTTATGGACCCTGCTTAATTTCCTTTAGTGCCTTCTCTTGAGTAATACATAGGAAGGATTTCCTACCTATTGAGACGAGGAGGGGTCCTAAACCAAAAACCCCTACCAAATCCCCATCTCCCTTTCTAGGTCTCAATACTAGCAACATGAAGAATACAACTCCAGTCCTTGGCTTGAACCAGAGTCCCCCATAAAGGAATGGTCGAGACAATGGGAACCATCTGATAGACCATCCCCCCAAACAACGAGATTTAGGTTTTCCTTCTAGGCCTAAGAATGGGAATCTCCTTTCTCATAATTGAAAACTCTGGGAGAATTCCTGGTCTTAAAACCCTTATTTGAGGCCTCTCCTCCTATGATCAAGTTCGTAGATGATGACTCACTTCCAAATCTTAGCTCATTAACTAGTAACCATAACCTTCTATAATAGGCATGGCGAGATTCCTCACTTATCTAGAGACCATGAAAGGACATTTTGTATGAAACCTTCTTTGTCTCTCTCAGTGCACCTACACAATTTCTTACATATGCATATAAGTGAGGTTGTGAAGTCATGAAAATTAAATGATGGTTATTATCATGTGGTTGAGTTTGTAGGCTTACTTGGAGCTAAGCCAATAAAAACAAAAATTTTGGTCCTCTAAATTTATGGGATCACTTTGTAACATTTTTTTACTACCTAAACCCATCCACATTATCGAGAGCTAAGTCCTTTTGGGCCTAAGGGCGATGATAATCTAAGTATTTTGTGGTATTGGAGGCTTAGGTTTGGCCATTAACAAACAAACTTGAATTCTATAGTCAAGGCTCTCGCATTTGAAGTAAGTCTTCACGAGATTTATGTACCTCATAGGCTATCTCAACACTTTACCCCCTACCAGATGCACACAATTTCCTTTAGTTCTTTGGATAGGTTAATCCTAAGGCATACCTATCTCTAGGGCAAGGGTTAACTATTTCATTAATTTCTATAGTTTTGGCTTTATTGTTTTGATACTAGGGCCCGCTTCTGCACCTAACTTCTCCCACTTACTATACTTGGATACTGGTCCAGCCATTTATCTGTTTTCTAGTGTTTGTAGTGGAGTATAGGTGTCATCTCTCATGACGAATGCACTTATTTCGCCACTTGAAAAAAACATCAGCGCACTTAGTGGAGTCTAGGTGTCGTCTCTCATGACGAATGCACGTCTTTCGCCACTCGAAAAAAACGTCAACGCACTTATGGGACCTTCTGATGAGGAGTTTTGGCAGTCGAAAGGTCCTATCACTACTGTGGTCTGCAAAGGAAGAGTTAACGATGCACTTTCGCCTCCTCATCTCAGTGTTCTATCCTCCACTACCCCTATTTGCAATTTTCGTGACTCTCGGCCTTTACCCATAAACTCTTTTCCTGTTTATACCGCACCTGGTAAATCTGTGGAGCTTGCCACCCTAGTTGGTACTGGTTTTACTCCTAAGAGAGGTTAGAGTCTGTCAAGAGCTCAGTGCAAGGTTCACATAAAAACCTCTCCTCCAGCTTCAAGCGAAAGCTTCAGAAGGAAAATAAAGTCGCAAAGAAATTAATCTTGGGTTCTGACATCGGCTTAGAAGAGACTTGTCGGATGGCACTTCGCGGTTTAGTAGGTAGAGTTTCTTATCATTATCTGGCACATGAACCTCTTCTGGTTTAGATGGATAAATATTGGTCTCCTACTTAGGTTATTCGCTGAAGATCTTGTATCTCTCGAAGGGTTGGTTGGGGTTCATTTGCCGAACTCCCGAGGATACTACACTTTTATTGGCCTCCCGTTGGGTTTTTGGTGGCAACAGTCTAATGCTCAAGAGGTGGCAGGTTGCTTTTGACCCAACCTCTGATTATTTCCCATGGAGGCATCTCTGGGTACTCATGCCTGGACTACCTATCCAACTTTGGAATGAAGGTGCCCTCAAAGCTATTGACAACTTTTTAGGTACGTTCATTACAATGGATCATCAGCCTTTAAGGGCTCCAGTAAGGAAGGTTGGTAAAATCTTGGTGGAGATTGACATACATGGCGGTTTACTAGAGGTCCTTGAGGTTGAGTGGTGAGGGTAGAGGATACTTCAGAGACTAGACTTAATGGGAATACCCTTCCACTACAATCTATGTCGATGTATGGGACACCTACGTCAGCACTGTAAAGGTCTTGTGGTTGATGAGGATGCAGATGAATTACAAAATGTTTGGAATGTTCCGGACTGCACTCCTGCTGTGGAAATATTTGGGTCTGGAAGTCTACATTATTCGCTCGAGATGGATAGACAGATTGAGCCATTGGATACACTCACAGGTAAGCTTAAATCACTCTTTCCTACCCTTTATGATTATTTAACTTTATGGGAGCGAGATGCCTTGGAAAATTCGGGTTGGCTTAAACGTACTACTTCCAGAGATCCTTTACCTAGTGAGGTTGATAAGTCCTTTTCAGCTCTAGAGGCTCAAGAGTGTGCTCGTAAAGAGCTGAACATATCGACACAATCAAGGACTGCAAAAACTATTACTTTCAGACTAGACCAACCTTTTACCCCTCTCCCTAATTATGTTCCACATCTAATTTCATCTCCTAACTGTATAGATTAGAGTCAGGCGATCATCGCCTCCTCCTTGCCTTTACCCCAGTTGGATGGGACTGGGGTGATTCTTGGTTGTAGGGAATCTTAGGAAAATGATTCCTCTATTTTTGTTGTACTTGATTCACTACTACCTTTCATTCGTGATAATAAGTCAATTGTTCATTTACCAATCTATTTGGGTAATTCCGTTTATGATGATTCCAATGGAGGGGGAAGGCCAATACTTCTGGTACTCGAGTGGAAGGGACATGGAAGGAGTTTGCATGGTCTAGAGGTTTGGGCATCGAACATTCTCCCATCAAGACTCGTAGCTCTGGGAAAAATTTGGCAGGTGTGACAAATAAAACCTGCGATACTGATCCTTCTGCCACTGATTGTGGAGCACTTAGAGCAATGAAGGCCCTAACAAGGGAAAAATAATGATCCTTCTTTCATTGAATATCATAGGGGTCGGGGTCACCCTTAAATCTGTCTCCTTTCACCGTCTTTTGGATCGAGTCCATCCAGAGATTATTTTTTTACAAGAGACTTTAGTTCATGAACAAAAACCTATGGATTTTATGAATACTTTCCGTTCTTCGTGGGTTTCATGTGCTGTTAATTCTCTTGGTACCTCTGGTGGTCTATTAGTCACATGGGACCCTAATATTTATGATTTGAATCCACATCTCACATGCGGTGGTATTATGTTGACAGGCAAAGTTATTGCCAACCATAAGCAACTCTCTCTACTTAATGTTTATGGCCTGTGCTCGGATAGGCGATCCTTTTGGGATTTAGTGGTTGATAGTGGTCTACTTTCTCTTGATAATTTGATACTAGCAGAAGATCTAAATATTACTCTTTCATCAGATGAGGTATGGGGAGGCTCTAATTCTCCTGGTTGTTTGGCCAGTTTTTTCAAAGTTCTGTTCCAGTAAAAAAAATTAGTGGATTTACGACCAGACAAGGTGGTTCCAACCTGGCGCAATGGTCATCTCGGAATACATGTTATTGCTAAGATACTAGACAGATGCTTTATTTCATAAGGTTTATTATCTTTAAGTGGCATCTATCGCTTATGGGTGGAGTATCCCTTTATTTATGATCATGCCCCAGTTATTGTTCAGCTGAAAATTTATCTGAAGTATAAAGCATATCCCTTTAAACTTAATCCCCTTTGGTTGATCAATGAATATTACAAAGATCTTGTTCACTAGGTTTGGAAGGATCTTAAATTCACTACAGAAGTGGGCAGCCAGTGAAGACTTGTTTGGAAGCTAAAAGAACTGAAAAGACAGACTAAATTGTGGGTGAAGCATAGAGACATAATCATACTATAACGCATGGAATTTTTAGAATCAAAGATAAGAGTCACCTTTCTAAGTTTTGTGGATGACTACTCACAATCAGATAAGGAAATTTTTCTTGGTAATTTAGAGCTGGAAAGGAACAAGCTACTTCGAGCTAATGAAGAAAAGTGGCGTCAACGTAGTAGAGCGATCTGGGTTAAAAGTGGTGATCAAAATACAAAATTTTTTCACCACTTTTCTAACCACAGACGCATTCACAAGCATATCTGGGAGATAGTTGATGATACTGGACAAGGGCATACAGGGTAGACAACAATTAAAGAAGAGGTTGTACACTACTTCAAAAATTTCTACAAACCCTGTTCTTCTCATAACACAACTAAACAAGTACAATTTACTAGTCTTTTCTCCAGGATGGTAAATGATGATGAGGTCAACTTAGAATAAATCAAAGTTGCTTTAACACTTTTCAAAAAAGACAAAAGTCCAGGCCTCGATGGCTGGACGATGGAATTTTTCACATACTTTTTTTATTTGGTTGGCGAAGACCTCGTACAGATGATTGAGGAGTCTAGGCAGAGTGGGTTTATAACATGAAGCTTAAACTCTACCTTCCTCGCCTTAATTCTAAAAGAAAATAAGGCAACAACTTTCGGGGACTTTAGGCTCATCTCCTTATGCAATCTATGTTATAAGTTGATATAAAAAATCATCGCTAATCGAATCAAGACCATTCTGTCTAGCACACTCTCAGAAGAACAATTATGCTTTTTGAAAGGAAGGCAGATTCAGGACGATATTGGTACAACTCACGAGTGCCTTCATAGTAATACAAAAAAGAAAACAAAATCTTTGATGCTCAAGTTGGATTTGCACAAAGCCTATGACTGCATAGATTGGGATCTTCTCAGGATGATTTTAATTCAAGTGGGTTTTGGAACCCAAATGACAAAGTGGATTATGAGTTGTGTTATTTCTCCTACTTATGTTGTTTTAATCAATGGACAAACCACATATTTCTTCCGGAGTGGCTGAGGTTTGCGCTAGGGTTGTCCTCTATCTCCGTTATTATTCATCCTGGTTATGGAAGGACTTAGTCTTTTATTAAAAAAGAGCAAAGAGGAAGACAAGATTTCTGGTATTAAAGTCTCTAGAATGATTAACATATTTCATTTATTCTTTGTGGATGATATACTAATCATGACAAAGGAAAATATTCAAGAGTGGCTGGAAATTGATAAACTCGTAGTTTTATTCTATAAAGCCTCGGGTCTTCAAGTAAATGTATCAAAAACTTCAATGCTTTTTGAAGGATTATCCGATTAAGATCTTACCCCATACAGGTCTTTTCTCCCTTACATGTTTTCAACACTTGCCACAGGTTTCAAATATTTGGGATATCATCTTAAGACTGGGGTGCATCGGGCTGATGATTGGAATTGGTTACTGGCAAAAATGGAGAAAAAGATTGGCCTCTGGTACAATAAGTGGTTATATTTGGGTGGTCGCTATATTCTAATTAAATATGTACTAGAGAGTCAGCCTATTTACTGGATGTCTCTGGAGATTATCTCGCCCTCAGTTCTTAATCAGGTCCGTAAATTAATGTGCAACTTTCTTTGGAATGGGAACAGTGAGACCAATCATTACCACCTATGCAGATGGGATGTGTTATCTTGACCAAAATATTGTGGTGGATGGGGCTTTCGAAATTTTTTTCTTTTCAATTCAGCACTGAACGCCAACACCCTCTGGCGAGTTCTCAATCGGGAAGGCATTTGGCATAATATTATTAAAGATAAATATCTACAAAACACAACCATCATCAATTGGTTCAAATCTGCCTCCTTCAAACAAAATTCAACATCTAGGATTTGGAATAGTCTATTAAAGTCCATCCATCTCATTACACATTGGCTTAGTTGGGTACCGGGCTCTAGCCACCTTATCACTATTGGTAGAGATCATATATTGGGACCGGGAGATAGATCCATACTATCTCTTGATATTCTAGAACAACTAAAGAAGAAAAAGATCACGGTACTTGCACAAGCAAAGAAACATATCGATCCTTACAACCTTATTGAAAACTGGTTCGGGAGCACAAACTTGGGACTAAATGGAGCGCTGGCAGCTGAATGGGACCTTTTTCGTAGAGCACTTATAGGAGCTGGAGCTACTATCAGGGACACAACATATCAACTAATGTGGACAGGAGGTAACTCATCTGGAATTCTTTCTGTTAAAAATGCTTATTTGGCTCTTATTTCTACAAACAATTTTCCGATTCTAGATGATTGGAGGCATAAAATTTGGAAATGGGATCTTCAATTTAATATCAAACTTTTCATCTGGTTGGCGATGGATCAAATTTTTTTAACATGGGACATATTACGGAAAAAAGGTTGGGAAGGACCAAGTCTGTGTATCTTGTGGAAAAACAGTTCAGAGGATAACAACCATTTATTTCTTGATTGTATGTTTACAAAGAAGGTCTGGGAAAGAATAAAAAACATACAAAAGATTAAAAAAAGTGGGAAGGCAAGTCACTTTCTGACTGTTTTATTTAATGGATTAAGGATAAAACTATCTCTCCAACTCTTGCAACTATAATTTGCTAGTTTATTTGGAACGGAAGAAACAAAGTTATTTTTGAGAATGTTGTTCCTTCAACTCACTCTATGGTTATCAAGACCCTGGGGCTCTACAAGAAGAAACCATCGACTCAAAAGTTCGCTCCTATAAGAGATTGTCTGGTCTCCCAATCAAATGGATTTTCTATTTCATTTTTTGATGGGGCAGCGTAGAGTGATAAGAAATTATGTGAAGCAGGGGGGGTTATTAAAACATTCGACTCTTTAGTCTATATATGGCATCTAAACAACGGTGAAGGTACAAATACAAAGGAAAATCTCTTGGGAATATGGGCCACTCTCACTCTGGTTATTCATTTAGCCCTCCAAAAACTTCAAGCTATGGGCGATTCCAAGGTAGTTATAGATTGGCTCAACAATAGAGGAAGGCTACAGGCATGCACTATTGAAGGATGTAAGCATAGAACAAAGGAACTTATAAAAAAAATTCAGGCAATTAGCTTCCATCACATTTTTAGAGATTTCAACAAGGAGGCAGACCAACTTTTTAAACAAGCTCTCCATGAACCTGAGGGAAGAATTACATATTATTTATGGGAACCTGGAGGCTTAGGTCCCATGAACTACCTGGCCATGTTCTGATATATCTCTTTTCATATTTTGAGTCAGTTTATTCCAGTTATTTTATTTGGTTATGTTCATGACTATCACGAGTATGTGTAACTCTTGTGATTTTACATTTTGAATGATGTGTCTCCCCGAGCGATGTATGCACATAAAAGACCGAACTGTCCTTTTTGGCTAAACTTATTATCAGTGATGTTAGGGCTGTGCTTTTGCTATGAAAGAAATATGTAATTTTTTTTATATCTTAATATAACTTTGAACTAATTTTCTATTGGAAAAAAAGCCTTATGGAAGAATTATAATGCCATTAGTGCCCATGCACATAAGTAAGATTGTCAACCAAAATCATAAATGTGAAGAGATTCCTTATAAATTTAGTTTGGACAACATCAAACTCTAGTCCTTCACACCCATTCGTTCATCTTTTCAAAATCCCATTTCCTTACAAATATACTCTTATGAGTGGTTTATGAATTGTGATGTGTTTAAAATATGTAAAAAAAATGTACGAATTAATAGTTTGTGAATTAATAAACTATTAATAAGGAGGTTAAAACAAACATACTTGGCCATGGTATGTTGAATTGGGATTCACCTCTCATGGATTTTTTTTTTAACCATAAATGAGAGGTTTTATATTGAGTAAAAATTGCAATATGGATCACAACAAGTTTATATCAAAAGTCTACTTTAAAATTATTTAAACAAAAATATAAAAAAGATAGTATCTACTAGCATATAGATATATCCATGTAATGTCATGTGAAACACATCTCATTATATTTTAGTGGTGTATATTCTACAAAAGAATCTTAGATACCTAATTACTTTGAAAAACATCAAAATTTAACTAAAGGCATGATGGCTAGTTGCTTCTTCCAATGCTGCTTTAGTTGAGTCCAAGTTCAATTTGACAATTTCCACACTCTCTGGAAGCCAGTGAATTGTTTCATCTTCCCATGGTCCCCCACAATTTGAATTGATAGACTACACTTGGTTGGATTCTCTAGATTGTTCACCTTCGGTCAAATTGATGACCATGTTTTGAAGCATGTTACATTTGGCTTCTAGAACTGTAATCTAATGCTTCAATTGAACCACAATACCCATAATTGTAGCAATTTGAGTAGTAACGTGTTGGTTCTACTCATGAATTTTAGTTATAGTCATTATGATTGAGCTTCTGTTACCCTGAATAACATCATCGTGGCCTCTCAGTGCCCGTTGGATCTCATGTAGCTCACTGTAGTCCATATGTACACTAGAACAGTCCAATACCAAATGCAAACTGAACTTTCCAATACTCCCTATAATAGATTGCCTTTGTTTCTCTATCGAAGCCCCTGAAGCCTAGAAAAAAATATGGATATACTCTAAATGCTCCAGACAAACACCACAAGGGAATACTCTTTTCAAAATAGATAGAGGATACCATAGAAAGTTTGAAGGCAAACTAATGAAGTTTGAAGGGCACCATATAAAAACAATCTTCTCAAAAATGTAAAGGGGCAACATAAATTCCTTCCACACCCAGAGAGTGTCTAAAAAATGTTGGCCAAAGCCAAAATCGAAGGAGCATTCACTTAGAAGAACAAAAGTTCATAGAGAGAGATCGAATTCATACAAGGATAAAATAGACCCCCCCATATGAGAGATTGGAACTGATACAAAATCCCTTGAACTAAAACTTGAGACAATCCCTAAAGCTACACTCCTTTAAGAGAAAATGGAAGGCAAAGGTGGCAACTTACCCATATTCCAAAAGAGAATCATAACCAAGCACACTAGCCAAATACAAAAATTGATACTTACCAGACCAAATTTCAAACTTGCGAGCCATAACCTTTGTAGTGGAAAGCCAAACCTCAAAGCCATAATGCCATAGTGCCAAGGAGAATTACCTCTCGTGGACTAGAATTTGTGTGGAGCTAAGTGTTTAGGCATGCAAGCAGATGGGAGGAGTCTCTTCTCATAATGTGCATTGTCATATGATAGACTTACCTTAAATTTTCCATGTGCCTCCTTAAATGCTTGAAACATGTCATGTCCTCCATGAAAATATTAAGGGATAGGTTGATTACATAACTTACCATCGATAACAATGTCCCCCACTATAAAAGAAGTAGCTTGAGTAGCATAACCATATGTTAGAGAGTTATTCTCCCTTAGAACATGGAAGAAATCAACTCATGATTTTTTTTTTGGATTCTTGCTTTGCTCGCTACCAAATCCAAAATACTGTCAATTAGGGTAGTATTCAAGACCATATGTCTTGTTACATTCTTTGAGTCCCTCACCACATTCAATTTTTGAATACCAGAGTTGATGACAATCTTCAAGTCTTGCAATAGCACATAGGCTTTAGCCTAACTATTTGTTGATATACCAAGACCTTAAGCAAATGAAAAATCTATTGTTCCTTTGAGATTTGCGATAACCCCTCCTGCACCTATCACCCCAACCTCTCATGGATTTCCTTTCTCAGTTAGCAAGTGCCAAAATTTGTGGCCTAGAGGGTGCCAAAGATGCACATGACACACTCATTTACCAATTTGGAAACAAAAAACTAAGAAAAGAGCATGGCTATTTTTTTGGTTTAACAATGAAATGCATGTCCATTTCATAATGCATGCATATTTTGCATCCTTTCTACTCTAACATTAGCATGGTAGAGGAAATGTGAGCACATTGTAAGCTTTGTAATGTGAATATTATTTAAATGTAATGCACTCATAGTTTTTACACATTGCCCTCACATTTTGTATTCATGCAACAAGAGTGTATTTTGCAAATTTGTATTGCCTCTTTTAAGGGCCTTAAAGCAAGGGAACGAGTGAAATATTCTTCATGGCTCACAGAGAGTCTCAATCAACAATCGACTCACAAAGAGAGAACATGTCATAAGCAAGATTTGAATCCAAATGGGAAGAATAATAATCTTCCTCTCAACCACCCAAGCTAGACCCAATTGACATAAAAACCTTGCCTTTTTTCTAATTCATTACCTCTTAAAAATGTTATAAAAAGGTCAAGACATGTTACATGATCTCAAGTCATTGTTATCAACTCTTATTAAATAATGGATAACGTTAATATCTACTTCACACACTTACAATAAACACTTATAAGGATGTTAGTATATTTCTCAAACAACATTGCATTCCATAAGGAATAAGTATAAATGCACGTAGTTCAATAAATATTCATGTATTATCATAGATTTAATTTAATCCCATATAAAAAAAACACATGTTTACATATAAACATGTTGCTAAAAAAAAATCAGATTACATTGAATTTATGTTATTTTTTTTTAATTAACTAAAAAATAAAACATCACATCTTTTAGATTCAATTTAACCTCATATCTATATTAAGTATTGAGAGATTAAAAAAACATATACAAACTTATATTGCTAAAAAAAAATTCATATTTATGTTAAATTTTTTCCAATTAAATAAATAAATAAAAAATATCACATCTTTCACTTTTAAACACAATGACAATTACAAAAGACTAAAAGAATGGACATTATGGAGTTGCAAAAACATTATAGGTAGCACCTATGTTTCTTTTCTTTCTATTTTATTAGTATCGTGGAGAGATGTTTCCACCTTGCCCAGAAGAGCACCTCACTTTTCTTAGTAAAGGTAATCTTTGTACTAAGATGAAATATTTGTGAAAAGTATGCCAATGTCACAATGTTGTTAATTGTTATATGTTTTTGCTCTTCTTACTGAAATTCGATAACATAAATTTGTAGGAAATCACAATTTTTTATTATTTAAATTGAATGTCTGAATGTAGAAATGGATTCGGTGTGCTGAAAAACTTCTAGAGCACTCAGATTATACAGATTTAACCACTCAAATATACAAATTCAACAATATCTCGCCCAATTTCAAACAAATATTCCTGAAAAATATGCCAAGAAAAAAGAAAAAAACGTAGTACATTTAGACTACAGCCAAATGCCTCCCTCTCCAACACTTCAATAATCACTTTTTTTTTCAACACGTCAATAATAATTTTTTTTTCTTTCTCTAAACAAATACAAAAATCTTGAAATTTATCGATCGCTCTCAAAAATCCTAGGGGGTGCACATTAATGCTAAAAATCGAACCTTTTTTTTCCAAGAGAAAAAATTGCTCAATTATATTAAAAATATATTATGTTCTCACAACCAGTTAAATCCAGAAAACTGAGTTGGTACAACAGGCAGGGAGAATCATTCTCCTTCAATTGGACACCCAATTCGAAGGTGAGTGAAGTTACCCTGGAAGAAAAATAAGAGAAACCACAATTCTGAATAAGTAGAGGGGATAGGGAAGAGTAGAGTTTTCAAGAAAGTCTGTCAAAAGTAGTGCCATGATAGGAGAAAGAAGCTGATGATGTCGACAGAAAACTGATGGCTCCAGACTTAAAATAATTTGATAGCATGTGAGGGACCCTCATGGTCGTCCAGCCAATGGGTGTATGTGATCATGCCTACTTGTTTTTGAAGTGTTGTCTTAGATAGGAGGTCTGCTTCTCTATTGAACTCATAGGAAGTATGAGTGAAGATGAGGTTCTTGAAGTGGCGTTGGAGAGCTTTGATTCGTTCCATCCAAGCCATGAGGGTGATCGAATGAAGCTTGTCGTTGTGATTCACCCAATCTATGATAACTTTAGAATCACCGATCAGTTGAAGATGATCAATATTAAGCCTTGTGGCCAAGTGAAGAGTAGCCCAGGCACCCAATAATTTTGCCCTGGTGTTGGTGCCTGGGCCACAGCTGAAGGTCCATCTGTAATGAGAGTTATCAGTTATTCTAATCATACCACCGACACCATTCAATGCTCCGTTGCATTGGGCTGCACCATCGAACCACCCTGTAAATATGTTCTCAATAATAGAAGGGTTTATAAAAAAAATTGTTTTCCCCTTAGGTGGATGGATTTCTTTCCAAATCTGATGCAGGCCAAGTGATTTTTGATTTGTATGCAACTGTATTGATAAAAGGAGGTATATTATCAAAGATCAGGTTGTTTCTTTCCAACCATATGTACCAGATAACCAAGGGAGGTAAGAATTTAAAAGAGCGCTCACTGGATGTCCAATGTGAAAAACAATCAGAGATGGATATCCCAGTCCATGCATAGGTGAAGTGATATTCATGAGCAATTTTGTTCCAGACTTGTCGCTCAAATTGACATTGAATAAATATATGTATCATAGATTCTTCTTCCTTGAAGCATAACTGGCTGGGTCCGTTCCAACCTTTCTTTTGCAAATTGTCCCAAGTAGAAATTTTATTATTTTCAGCTAGCCATATGATGAGTTTTGCCTTTAATGGAATTTTTGAAATCCAGAGGTGTTTGCGCCAGCCGGTTGTGGTGGTATTATTTACTGTATTGGAGACTGCAGAGTAAATATTTCTGACAGATATGAGACCCAAATAGTCTCCACCTGCCCACAGAAGCTGGTCCTCGACGTTGTGTAGATAGATACCTGTTCTGGAAAGTTCCTGACATAACCCGTCCCATTCCTTTGTCAGATCGGGATGAAGCGCTAATTCGACACCTGAAATCCAGCCAACAGTCGGGTGCCCCAATTTGTTATGAACCGATGCTTGAAATAGATAATGTATATGTTTGGAGTGCAAATGAGTGATCAGAGATGGTGATAGGAAAGAAGAAGAGTCGATGCCAAGGATGTGATCCATTCCAATCTTGATGGAGTGGTCGGAGCCAGGCTTCTAGCTGATCCAAGTTTTGATCCAATGGACTGATTTGTTCAGGTTCCTCCACGTCTGAGAAACTACCCTGGAGTAATTAGGAGCCAAATGGAGCCAAGCCGCAACTGAGATAGAAGGCATATATTTGTCTTTAATAATCGAGCTCCAGATGCCAAAGGTGGTAAGGACATGCCAGAGAGAGTTGGCAGCTAGAGCATGGTTGGAATTGAAAATGTTTCTAATGCCCCAACCCCCCTTGTTTTTTGGTTTAGCCAAAGCTTCCCAATTGCAGAGATGTAAATTTCGTTTTTCCTTGCAGCCCAACGAGAGAAAATTATATGTGATGTTTCTGAGTTTGTCTAGGACCGGTGGGGGAATGGCTGCCAATGCCATCCAATACACCGGTTGTCCTTCAAGAGTAGCTTTAATAAGAGTGTATCTGCCTTTGATAGTGAGCCATTTGTTGTACCAGATGTTAATTTTTTTTCCACCTTTTGTAGCAGCCAGTCCCAGTCCGATGCCTTATAGTGATCAACTTTGATGAAATATCCAAGGTAGTCTAAACCCTGTGATAGATGCAAGAAGTTATGTGGAAATATGGCCATAAGAAGATCTAAATCCTCATCAAGAATATTAGCATAGTGGAAGGTCGATTTGGTCCAATTGATTTGTAGGCCAGTGGCAGAGCAGAAAAACTTCAAGAGTCCATCGATTTCTTTCATTTCAAGGGGATTGTCATTTGTCATTATAAGGACATCATCATCAAAGAGAAGGTGAAGGATTTTGATCAGCTTGGAGACTTTGATCCCAGTGATTCCACCTTCTGCTTGGCTTTTTTTGAGGAGGAAACTTAAACCTTCCATAGCCAAGATGAAGAGTAGCGACGATAGAGGACAGCCCTGACGCAAGCCTCTACCACTGTGGAAGAAGGAGGAAGGTTCACCATTAACCAACACAACAAATGTAGCACTTGTGACACAACTCATAATCATGGTTATCAAGGAGTGGCTGAAACCTAGCTGTGTTAAAATAATTCTAAGATAATCCCAGTCAATGCAATCAAAGGCTTTTTTTAGATCTAGCTTGAGGACAAGGGCGCAATATTTTTTGTGATGAATGTTGTGTAAGCATTCTTGAGCTGTGCCAATGGTATCAAGAATTTGATGGCCCCTTAAGAATCCTAGTTGATCTTTGGACAAGAAGCGTGAGAGGATGGGTTTGATTCGATTAGCAATAATTTTAGATATGAGCTTGTAGCAAAGGTTGCAAAGAGCAATCGACCTGTAGTAACCAAAAGTAGCTGGATGATTTGTTTCTGGGATAAGATTCAAGAAGGTGGAGTTTAGAGCCCTAGAGATCCTACCATGAAGTTTGGAGTCTTCCACAAGCTCCAGAAGCTCAGGGCCCACGAAATCGAAAAAATGAAGGTAAAACTCTACGATCCAGCCATCTGGGCCCAAACTTTTATCCTTTGAGAAGGATTTGAGAGCAGCCAATACCTCTTGAATTGTGCAAGGCTTGTCCAAAAGTAAGTTGTCCTTCACTGTGACAGTGTGAGGGTAGTGTTGTGCTACTTAAAATTGTGTTTGAAGGTGTGCTTGAGCTCTTGCCTCATAAAAGGATTTATAATAATTGGTGGTTGTTGTTTTAATCTCTTGCTGTCCACTGTGTTTTGTACTTGTTTCATCTGTGATATCCCAAATGTGTTTTTTGTTCCTGGAGGAGTTGGCAAAGCAATGATTTTTTTTTTGTATTGAGGTCTCCACATTTGTTCCAATTAACTCTACTTCTTTGCCTCCAGAGAGCCTCATCTGCCAGCAGTATCTTATTCATGTCAGCTTCAAGTTGTTTACAGAGTTGAATTATGTCCCCTACATGTCCAAACTGTGTGTCAAAATTGTGTAGCGCATAAAGCTTGTGTTCCAACTCGTGGAACTTCTGAAGAGTGCGATTTTTATGCTGTACTGCCCATCTTTTAATACATGATTTTAGATATTTCATTTTCAAGATGAAACGTTGTTGTATACCCAATCCAAGCTGGAAACAAGGGTTAATCCACACAACATTGACAATGGCAGTAAATTTTGGTTCAATAAGCCAACACGAGTTAAGCTTGAATGGGTAGGAGATTCGCTTCGAATGAGGACTGAATTGCAGTAAAATCATAGTGTGATCAGATAGGTATGGTGTGTCAACCCAAGATCTAATTCTACCAACATTAGTAGCCAGGCTATCGGAGATGTAGAAACGATCAAGTCGTTTTGAGATAGAGTCCATTCCCATTCTGCCATTGCGCCATGTTGCAGTAAAATCGAACCTAAGCAAGGTAAACTTCCACCAATGAACCATAACCCAATTGAGTAATAGTATCTTATTTCTCTTTGTCTATAAACTCTCATGGTTATATTATTATTTGTGAGATTACAATGTTGTAAATCTTATTGAATATATTTCTACAAAAGATTCATCATATGTTTGTAGTGATTTTCTCCGTTTTGAAATTTTTAATAATATCTCTTAATCTCATTTAACCCATAGGGGTCATTCTTTGATCTCATTGTACATATAATCTATGAAGGTAGTGGACAATCTTTGGAAGACTATCTAGTTGAAACATGAAATTATATCACCATGGTATGAATCTAATGACTTACTCATACATTAATAATGCTTTCCAAAGAAACTTTTCAATTTCAATACAAAAAATAATTATTAATCATATTACCCTTCAGATGCTTTAAAACCTTCATCATGCTTGCCTTCTTCTAAGGTTTGATATTGCTCTTTAGCTTTGGATATTGAATTTTATAGGCTAAGATTATTGTAATGAAACTCTAAACAAACAAGGCTACTAAGTAGTTTAGTCCCCATCTAATTGGGTTGTACATTACTTATAATATTGTTTTTGGTCGGATATATTGTAATTATTTTTGAGTCAAAAGTTTTTGATAAATTTTTAAATCTACTTTCAAAGTTTAACATTTGAATCTAAAAAATAATCATTTTTAATTGTATTATAAAATTATTTATTTATTATTTTATTGATTTAGAATCTTGAAATGACAATTTTTATGTGGTTTTGGTACCTTTGTAAAAATTAAGAAAAAACATAAAAATGCAATGTAATCTCTCATTTTTATTATCAATTCCTTTCTTAAATTCACTATCAAATACAATAATAAAAATATAAATTTTAATTACATTATATAACTATTATTTATTATTTTAATCCAAAATTTAATTTTACATCCATGCATTTGTCTCATCAAACAATATTGTTTTCCCGTTCATTAGATCTTTTTCCTCAAGAAAATTACGCTTTATATTATTTAAAATATAAACTATTCACAAAAATGATATCTTATCAAGGATATCAACATCTAGGATGTCCCAAAAACATAAAGGAGTATCTCTGGCATACAATAGCTATGACAACAGAAAAGTCCAAAATCCCACCTCCATGGATGTCCAAAAACATCATCACTAGGGACAAAAAATCCCATATATGCCTGGAAAATTACAACCTTCCTTTGCCTGAGAGCAAGAGGATCTTCCAACAAAAACATTCAACATGCATATACTCCAAAACAAAAATAAAGTGACACCAAGGATAACCCCTTAAAAGAGGTTTAAAAACTGAAGAGGTCCCTCGTGACCTCCTTCACACATGTAATAATTAATCTTCCCTGGAGCTTGTTGTAGAGCACGTTTCGACAGACTATCCACAACAATGTTGCCTTCCCTGTAAACATGATCATAGGTAATATTTCAAAAGTGATTTGTTATCTCCTTGATGCGGTCCTTCCAACATTCCAGTGTCGCTACTTGAAGGCGCCCCTTACCTTTCAACCAATCGATGATTATTTTGGAATCACCCCTAATATGTATTTCCAAGATTGATAGACAAGAAGCCAAAAGGAGAAGTGCCCATGCACCCAGGAGCTCATCCTTTGTATTTGTGCCAGGCCCACCATTAAAAAACCATTTGTAACATCTATGCACACTAGTTCTTATAAAACCCCCAGCTCCACAATTGTCACCCAAAGCTTCAACAACACCATCAAACCATCCCCCCACTCCACACTCTGCATCTGTAATTGATAAGTTCCGTGAAGCAACAAGTTTCAAGATTTTTTTACAGCTCTCCAAAGTAAGAAAAGAGAGATAAGCCACCTTCTGAAGATTTGAGATATGTCCCTCGAAAATCACCAAGTTTCTCTCCTTGCATACAAACCAACATATGATCTCGAGTAGACTGGGGTATGATGAATATTGTAATTTCCAGGCCTTAAAACATTCTGAAATGGTATTGCCAACCCTCCTGCCAGGATGTTTAATAAAAGAAGTAACCTTTTCCAAAAATTTCGAGGCAAATGTGCATTCCCCAAACATATGGAAGACAGTTTCTTGGTTGTTGTTACATAAATAGCAAATACTCGGACCATAGAAACCTCTTCGCTGGAGCAGATCCTTGGTGATGATCTTATTCTCTACCAACGGCCAGGTGAATAAACGGATTTTTAATGGACATGTCTAGGACCACAAAGCTTTCCTCCAGCTGCCAATCACAAAACCCCATTTCTTTTTTTTCCATAGCCTCATATGCATTCTTCACAGTTAATATCCCAGATTCATCACCCCCCATCCAGATGTGTTGTTTTGGCTTTTCTGTGAGTTGTATACCATTGATTATAAGAGCACATCAGAATGAATTCCATTCCAAGGCGAGATCTCCAACTAATCCCAAATCTTCACTGGAGAACCAATTTGTAGTAATCCCCCCCCCACGATATTCACCATGAGCCTGAAATAAAAAATAAATTCCTTCCCTATTGATAGCTGCGATCAGATTACCTGTCATGATCGCCCCTTCTCCCATCCCCAGAATATGATCATAGCCCAACATAATTTTGCGACTAGACCTCGACCTCCATGCGATCCACTGTAATATAATGTGTAAAGACTTTAAAAGGTACTTCCAAGTTTGCGACCCTTGGACATCAACAAAAATAACCGTGCACAACCATCTTTCCACTGTTACATAAGGATAATATTTATCTTTCAAGATACGATGCCATAATCCATCATGTATCAGAGCCCTCCAAAGTGTATTGGCCACCATCGCCCTACTAAAACTTCCCAGATCACGTAGGCCCCATCCCCCGAACTTCTTTGGTCGTGCTAAATGTTGCCATGCGCAGAGGTGAAACTTTTTTTTCTTATTGCATCCCGACCATAGGAAATCATATATAAGCTGTCTGATCTTCTGAAGAGTCAAAGAAGGTAATTTTGCAAGTGCCAGCCAATAGACAGGTTGGCTTTATAATACTGCCTTGATAAGTACACAACACCTCTCCATGGAAAGCTGTTGATTGCACCAGTGGCTGATCCGGGCTTCAAATTTGTCGATCAACCATATCCAATCCTTCGATTTGTATATATCAATATTCAAGAAGTAACCAAGATACCTGAAACCACTGGAGAGATCAACAAGGTTATAGTGAAATTTGGCCTGTAAAATCTCCAGATCCTGTTGTCTCACTCCGTAGTGCAGAAAGGTAGTTTTTTGTTCATTTATCTTGAGGCCAGAAGCTTTGTAGAAAAAATCTAAGATTCTTTTTATTTCCTGCCATTCAACAATAGAAGCTTTAGACAAAATAAGGATATCATCAACAAACAATAGGTGGATAATCTTATGTAGCCTAGAAACCTTTATGCTAGTAAGTAAACCTTCCTCTTTACTTCTTTTTAAGGCCAAACTTAAACCTTCTATGATTAGAATAAATAACAAGGGTGATAAAGGGAAACCCTGGCGCAACCCTCTTTCACTGTTGAAGAAACCCGTGGGTTCACCATTGATCAAGGTAGCCTAAGTAGCTGATGTAATACATCCCATGATCCACTTTGTCGTCGGCAGGCCAAAACCGCATTGAATTAAGACTAGTTTTAGATAATCCCAGCTAACACAATCATATGCTTTTTTCAAATCAATTTTAAGAATCAAAGCTTGTAACTTTTTCACTTTGATATTGTGCAGGTATTCCTGCACCGTCCCAATAACATCGATAATCTGTCTACCTTTCAAAAAACTGAATTGTTCCTCGGATAAACACGAGACAATATCGGTCTAATGCGCCTAGCAATAATTGTAGTGAAGATCTTGTAACAAAGGTTACACAGAGCTATCGGACATAACTCCTCATAAGTTGCTTGCAAGACCATTTACCTTGGGGATGAGAGCAATAAATGTCGAGTTGATAGCTCTGTTAACCACACCATTCCTGCGAGACTCCTCAACTACTTCCAACAAATCATTTGCAATCATATCATAGAAGTGCAAGTAGAATTCCACACTCCACCCATCAGGCCCAAGGCTTTTATCCTTGGCAAAACCCTTTAAAACATCCAAAATATCCTCTTTAGTAACAAGTTTTTCAAGTTGGTTAACTTCCTCTTCACTGACCATCCTAGTAAACAAGTTGGCCGAAGCTACCTTGTCCACCATCGTTTTTGTTCTAGGCTCTTGATAGAAAGTGCTAAAATAGCGTTGAGCTTCATGCTTTAAAGCATCCTATCCATAATGTACCTATCCCAATCCATCTTTGATCTCCCAAAGATGTTTCTTGTTCCGCCTGTAACTAGCGAAATGATGAAATTTTTTTGTATTCCTATCTCCACAATTTATCCAAGTCCCTCTACTTTTAAGACACCACCTTCCTTCCTCAACCAACAATAACTTGTTTCTATCAGCTTCAAGTTCTTTCAATCGGGTTCTAAGATCATTGCTAAGATCGAAGTGCATGTATTGTTCTGTAAGAAGTGCAATCTCATCTTCTAATTGATTTATAAGGACCATCTCCTTTTTCTTTTTTTTAGCCAACCAATTCTTCACCTTTGCCTTTAAACCCAAGAGTTTCCAAGACAGTCTTCGTTGTGCTCCATACCCTTCGTCAACCTGTTGTGAGCCCTAATAGGTCCGAACAAGATCACAGAAGGACTCTTCATGTAGAAAGGCTGGATTGAATTTAAAAGGGTATGCAACAGGTTTGTAACCATAATCAAGTTGTAGAACAATAGGTGCGTGATCCGAAATAAAAGGTAGTTCCACCCAAGATCTGTATCTTGCAACATCATTCAAAAGATCTTCGGAAACATATGCTCTATCTAGTCTCTTATGAATTTCCTCCCTCCCTCTCCTTCCATTTAGCCAAGTAGGCATAATCACTGCAGGTTTGATATCCACCAATCTGTTCGTGGAGAAAAGATTTTTGAAAAAAACCGCCAACAGATCGAGCAGTGCTATTTCTCCCCACACTTCTTCAGTACTATCTGCAAAGTTTAAATCACCTGCTAGGATGAGATTGTTAAGTGCCAATAGACCTTTAGCTTCCACTTGTTCCCAGAAGTGCCTGCGTTTCGTGCACGACCCATAAGTATTAATAAAACTAATATTCCTTTTATCTGGAAGGTGGATACCTGTCAAAAGAATTCCACCGAGGCTTAGACAAGATTGTAAATAAAAAATCTTAGGATTCCAAGCCACTAACAGGCCTCCAGATGTCCCAACAAAACTAATAGCAATAGATCAAATATATGTTATTGAAAAAAATTAATTAATATTGATTTCCCCAAAAGTAAGCAAGATTATATAATTATAAATGCTACGTTGAATGAGCTCATTCTCTCTATATACATTTTGTTTTTGCCATTATGTTGCCCCAAAACTGTAAGATATTTGGTGGGGGATGATGATTTTCACCCAGCCCACCAGGGATCAAACCCCATCGAGACATTGACCCGTTGTGATAAAGCTCAAAGGGTAGGCGATCCCTGGGATAGACTTTCCAGTCCAGGTGGAGGTTGGGACTCTCAACCCCTACTGAGTCACAAGTTATTGGTATCTCTGGTTTGCGAGTTGTTGGATATGCTCTTGGGTTTATAGTAGCAGTGGTCAGATTTGAACCTGGGCAAGACGTGTTACCAATTTCTCCATGGTTAAAAAAAAACTATAAAATATTTAATATTTTTATGCTGATGTGTCCAACATTGTCGATCCAAAATCGTACCACAAATTAAAATCCAAAAAATTATTATAAAGTATTTGAAACTATTGTGTAAAATATACATGGAAATTACCAAAAATGAATACCTTATATTATCTTTCTCCAAAACATTATTTTAATATTTTGGAATACCTTATATTATTTGTCATGCAACATAATTTTGCTTTTATTTTTAATTTCTTTGAACACTCCCAACTTGAGGCCGTGGTGAAAAAGACGTTTTTTAATTTTTTTATAAATATGTGTAGAATGCAAATGTTTTTTTTATATGGATTTTTATTTTAAATCTGATTTATTTTTCTATCTATTTATGTATTTATTAAAATGTTTCATTTTCAATTATCTTTTTAAAATTTGGTAAACCAAAATTTTATAATTTTGAATGTGTATTTAAGTTGACAAATTAAAATTTGATAATTTCTATTACATTTTAGTCTCTAAATTTATTTTGAAACTTCATAAACCTTCTAAATCGCATTTTTAAAAAATAAACTTATATTTTTTGAAATGATGAAATTATATTATGAAATAGTGAAGTTATTTCATAATTTTTAAAAAAACATTACATATATTGTTAATGTTCATATTTAATGATTTATATAAATTTAATGTATTATTAGATATATTAAAAAATAATTATATTTGACTAATTTAATGATTTCAGAAGACATTTAATTTAATTTAATTACTTTAAAAAACTTTTTTTTTAGAACATATTTTATGTTATACATAAACTCCTTATTAGAGTCAAACACATAATAATAATAAGATATATACCAAAGAAAAACTTTAAATATGTTGGGAACTAAATAAATATGAGTTTTTTTTATTATGTTTATTTGCCAAAATTGCTTTCACATAATAACATGTTATGTCAATTGCAATCTCACAACCTTGCATAATCTTGCATAGTTTTAATTCATTCAAATCCTTATTTTTCCAATTCAAATTTAGTTTTGGATGAGTTTATTATTTCACCCACTCTTATTTTATTAATACATTATTATCATGAATAACAACAACTTCTATAACTAATTCAATTACAATCACATTGAATTATAACGATATGCTATATATAGAGAGAGAAAGAGAGAAAATTCCAAAAAAATTATATAATTGAACAATGCTAACAACACAATTTTATCTAAGAATTTATTTTGCTTAAATTAAAGTAGTCCCAACTCTCTCTTAGAAATGTTTTAATGTAATTGTATGTAATTCAAAGTTAAAAGTTAAAGTAATTATGAAAGAATTGAAACTTGTAATAATTTATGCATAACTTAAAAAATAAAAAATGATGGTGATTACTCCATGCCTTTAAAAGTTAAAATAGAATTAGATAGATATAAAAATATTGTAATGACTATTTTTTTATTATCTTTAACACTTTATTTTGTAAAATATATTTTAATATATAATATGTGGTGTGTGGAGTAATCTAAAATATATAAAATTATGCTCAACAAAATTATTATAAACTTTAGGTTTCATTTTCATGATATAAAATGTTCCATTTCCAATATAATGTTCTCTTAACTTCACTAGTTTTCATTCTTCAGTGTTGTTATTATCTTAATTTTATTTGTGATAATATAAATTTATCTCAAACAAACATAAATTTATTAAAATTTGAGAGATTAAATATTTGAAATACAAATGTTTAGTTCTATTTATGAATAAATGTTGACATTTTAAGTGAAAATTTTATTTAGAAACACCTGCCATAAATGGGATGTTTCTATGAACATCATAAACTCTGAATAAAACATGCATTTAACTCAAAAATGATTAGGAAATATGAAATATATAAGACATTCACCTTACAAGTACCACATGACTAATAATTTATAACATAAAAGAGATTATGTTTAAATTTCAGATACATTCCCATATTTAATTTCTAGAATTAAACTATCACTTCTCTTGTGCCTTTAGACAATGCACAAGTAATACATTATTAAGAATTTTAAATGTTTCTTTTTCACTTTGAATTGTATACAATTATTTCATTAAAACATTTAAAAAACCATTTTCTAATTTTCTAAAAAGGCAGGTATATCGGGTAAAATAAAAAACCAAAATTCCCTCTGGTTGACTTTGGACTTTCAATATTCATTTACCATCTCAAGCCTTGTAAATTGATTTAATTGTTTTTTCACACCTTGGGAACAGTTATAATGTAGCGTTTTTTTCACGGGTTTCCTTTATATGTATGAAGATAAATTGCATAACTAAAATAAACTGCATGGCATATTGGCTTGCTTTTTGAATCTTACAAGCAGCAGGTGGCACAAAAAAAATAAAGAATTAGGAGGAGCAACGACAATGAAGGCTTTGGGAACAATTCCAATGTAGCTTACATGGAAGTTCTCCATGGATTACGAACACGTCATGAGAGAGGAGGGCACTTGTAATTCTTCTTTCACATGCATGCATGAAATATGACCTCTCCATGCTATTTATTAATTAGATTTATTCTGACATTTCATATAGCAATTATTTATTAACCAAATTTATTCTAACATTTTAACCATATTTATTCTGATATTTCATATTGCAAAAACATTAATGCGGCTATGCTATCAACAATATCGCTGTAACTCTCGCGATAAGACCTCTAAGTTGAAAGCCATAAACGTGATTAACCTTTGATTCGAGAAACTGCGATTTAGGGGCATCTAAGCCGTCAAAGTTATTTGGAGATCGCACTCAGTCTGAGCCACACCAACCCTTAACATGGTTGGATTTTTTGTCCTCGCAAGTTTCGAACTAATGACTTTTCAACATGGAGTGGTTTAACAACACACTCTGTGACTTTTCAACATGGAGTGGTTTAACAACACACTCTGTCACCGACTGTCCTACACCTCGGAGACTTTTAGATGTTGCAATGTTGAACATTAAAAATAAAAGAAAAAATAAAGTCAAAATGTGAACTAATAACGAGTCAATAAGTGACTCATTGATATAGTCCAGTCTTCGGCAGGGACTAATACATTAATGAAGCAACATTGATGAATGAACTTAGATGAATATAGATTAATTGGTAGAATATGGATTAATTGGTAAAGTTGTTATAATAATTGTAATTTTTTATAATTGTTTGATGAAGTGTAATTTCTTATAAGATAGCAAAACCTATCATAACTTAATTGTGAATGTGAAGACAACCATTGTTGGTTGTTATCTTTAAATGTAGGTTAATTCATCACCATTATTCAAGGAAAACCACATCACCTAAAATGATTAGATGGTGGTCCGAAAAGGGGTACACTTCCACTCCTTCCAAGCATTTGGGTCTTGGACCATTAACCTATTTTCTTACATCTAAAGAAAAAAAACTCTTAGTGAATCACAAACAATTTTAGATCTTCCTCGGTGACCATAAAGTGCAATTGATCAACTATACAATACAATATATGTTAAGAGAAAGTATTTGATATTTGCACACTTTATGATTGTGCTAATTGTTTGTTTAATAATTTTTTGTTAGTAGAAAAAAAATAATTTTTAAAAACATTTATTTATTTTTTAGAATTAGAAAATAATATATTTCATTTATAAAACATGATACTAGTATTTACTATTTTCTTAACAAAAATATTATATTTATATAAAATTATCTATTTTATTTATAAATTGTAAAGTTATAAAATAGAATGTAAAATATTATTTGTTAACTGGATTTAGTTTGGATAATTGGGAGGAATGATTATTATTCTTTCTACTTAAACTATGAATATGTTAAACTCATAATAATATATAAAATATAAAATATAATTTGGAAAAAAAATATAACTTGATATGTTTATTTTGAATAATGATAAAATTTAAATAACAAATTTAATAAAATTAATTATTAAATGAAATAAAATTTACATATATTTAATAAAATTAATTATTAAGTGAAATAAAATTTACATATATAATTTTATAAATATATAATTTACATTATGTATTTAACATTATATAATATATCATTTTAAAGAAAATATAAATTTATATAAGAGGAAAGAATGAAACATAAATATATAAATTTATATAAGAGGAAAGAATGAAACATAAATATATAAATTTATATAAGAGGAAAGAATGAAACATAAATATATAGAAGAAGAAAGACAAATATGTTTACAAAATCTACTATGTGATCCATATCTTTTTATTATGTTTAAAAAAATGAATATGTTTTTTTTTTTTTTTTTAAGGTTAATAGACAAATTTTTATTAAAATTTTAAAATATCATACAATCCAAAAATTCTTGCTATTGACCTGCCACTTGGGAAACCAAACCAACAATAGAAGTAGATAGCATTCGGTCAAAAGTGTTGTTTATAACAAGTCCAAAAAAACTTAAAAACCATTATGATACTATGACTAACATGTCTATAACTATTGTTTGTTGTCATTTCAAAAAGAAGAAACTAGGAGAACAAACTTCAAGGGGTCGGGGGCCCCTCACCTGAGTTGCCCGATGGAGCTGCTTGGTGAGTCGGTTGAGCTGCCTAGTGACCCGCAGGGTGAGTCGGATGACGCGCTGCTTGGGGGAGGCGAGCGAGAATATTGCTAACCATCAAGTGAAGGCCGTCGAGCTAGATTTGGAGCGTGTTTTGCGCATCCTCTCTAGTTTGAAGCATTTGGCCGAGTAATGTCTTAAGGTGCCAGTATAGTTCCACGGTTCACCAATAGCGTGTGTCTTTGCCTCTGGTATGGCCGACATCTAGAACCCGGTGAATCGTGGTCTCCGCTACATCTATGTCTGTGGTCATCTTGCGTTCCTTGTTGACAGTATCTTCGGCTTCCTCCAGAGCTCTTTGGAAATGTTGAGGGGTGTTCGTGGTGAAGTTTTGGGCGACGTTGAGAGCCTCTTGTTGGACCCGAGTTTTTGGAACTCCTTCCTCCTGCTGCCACGAAGAGGAATCTCCATGGAAGCCAGAGCCTTGTCTATATTCGGGTGGGTAGCCATGCCTGGGGGTCATGGTGTCTCTAATAAGAGCTCGAAGAGCTGGGTGGTACCAAATTGCGAGAGGATTCCCCAGAGATCCCTCGCTTTCTGTGAAGGAGGTCCGAAAGGTTTGAGCTAGGCTTTCGAGCTACAGTGTCATCATGAAAAAAACACTAAGTGTCCCATTCCTACTCTCAGGAGGGGGGCTCTTCATCTGGGAGATTATCATAGAGGTGAGGGATTTTCTAGGAGTCCCGAGGACTCCACGTTACTTGCATTTATTTCTAAAGTTCCCCCTCCTTGCTGGCTCTGCCTCAGACCTCCTCCTAAATCATTTTCCTTGTGGGAGAGTGTATGATCTCTAATTTGATCCTCCTCGAGTCTTGGTTGCGGTGGTAGCTTCCTTAATTGTTGTTTGGGGTGCCGACGTAGGCTTCCCTGCTTCCTCTATTATCTGGCAAGTGGAAATACTTGACACATTGCGTGGAGCTCTGGTACCTGTCCTTTGCAATTGGCTGGTGGGTGATCTCATAGCCATCCTGCTAGTGTTCTTCCCCAAGCTTCTTTGGAAAGATCTCCCACGTTAAATGCTGATGGGGCCAACTCAGGGTGCAGTCTTGTCGATTGTCATCTTTGTGAGTAGCTGGCAACTGGATGTTGTTTGATCAACAGAGGGCCCTGTGGGAGACTGGTTGCTCGCATGCTGGAGAGGAGGAGCAGTAGGCAGGGTCATTAATAAACCTTATGTTGGTCTCAAAGATCCCATCTCCTAAATTATCACGACTTTGACTTGCTTGCAAGAGGGGTTGCTCGATTCTCTTTGGTCTGATGCCAGTGATGCCAACTCCTTCTATTCCTGTAAGTTGAGTTGTCTACCAGTTCAAAGGGTCGCTGAGGTGGCAGGTGCTGCATAGGATTTGCGACACATCCTCTTCTTCCTCTGGGATTTTGGCCCCTTGAAAGGTCGAGTCTTGCCTTTCTCCTGTTGGGATTTCTCTCAAGTTGTTTTCCTCATGGGTCATCTCTGTCCTAGAGTTGAGCCTTCTGCATTCCTAAGGGTTTGAGCGATTCTTTGGCTTGAGCTCCATGGAGAGAAGGTCATGTCTGGCAATTGAGTTACAAGCTTGTGCGATATCCTCCCCGACTGATGGAGTCCAAGCTCTGTCCCACAAGTCCTCCTTGATCCTGTAACTTTCATTTGCTATCCAGTTTGCGAGTTTGTTTGCTGAACGTTTCACATGACTTGGGATAATGACAGGCATGGAGGTCAACTTATACTAAATGGCATCCAGGCTTGCCTCTAGCCTCCAACTTTTTGAGGTTTTTGAAGCTGGGGTGCCTTGCTACAATTTTTTGAACATGTTAATCACTATATGAGAATCCCCTTCTATTATTAGCTTGTCATACCCTTGCGAGTTGGCTACACGAAGACCTTCTTCCAGCGCTTGGATTTTGACTACACTGTTGGTGTTTATCCCTATTGACCCCCATATATTCTCAGAATTTTTCCTTTGCTGGATCTGAAGACGCCTCCACACCCTGCCTATCCTGGATTTCCTTTTGAGGCCCTGTCAAAGTTCATCTTTATAAACCGTTCTGGGGGGGTTTCCACTTAGAGGCCGAGCAGGGGGGGAGCTGGTTTTTTTTTTCTGAAGGAGGCTAGGTTGGTGCAGAGGTTGAGGCCTTGGATTATCGAAAAGTCAAGCGGGCTACCCTGCCAGTCTTTGTCTTCCCAAGGCTAGGCCAATATTGTTTCCCTGATAGAGGAGAGGACTTTGTTCCAGAGCTCTTCTGGTGACTAGGATTGGAGTTTGAAGTGTAGAAATTTCAATACAAATTATGTATTGTCTGGATTCTCCTGACCTAACAATTATATGCCACTGTTAAATACAAAATCATTTCTACAAATATTCTTGCAGAATTTAAAACACTATCACCAATTGCAATATCAAGAAGAAAGATCAATTGCACATAACACAGATGTTTTACTGGGAAAGCATAAAGCTAAAAACCCCACTATCATATATTATGTATATAATGGATCATGAAACAATCTCATACAAAACTCTAATCCAAGAGCTCTCAATACAATACAATCGTCTCACACTGTCATACAAAAATCAGCAAATACATGTGCCAATTCTCTGCGTCAAGACAACCTGCCTCCTCTGTGCAATCCCTGCTAATGGAAAACTTGCAAATGATTCGAATTCCTCTTGCCTAGGTTGCGCATTTCTCATGGGCACATCCACTGTGTGTGTGATTGCATGAGTGCACTTCACTCAAATCACAATTGATAGCCAAACTGTCTCTTTCACCTGTTATCTCAACTGGGTCTCCACTGGATCTGACATGCATGTAGTTAACAGTGGTAAATATTCAGTTGCATGTGAGATCACTGATTGTGAATTAATTAATAATTAATTCACTAAACTCTCATTAGTGTAAGTTCAATTACAACTAGAACAACTGAGCTTAACTAACTTAACTGAGTTAAACTACTTCACAACTCACATAACTACACATCCAACTCTGTTACAACTTCAAGTCACTCAGTTACAACTAATTCGACTTGGATGTCCCACCAGTCAACCTTTGAACTCGAATTTCCTATAGTTAACTGATTTGCCATTTCAGTTAATTATATAAGTAATTATGAGATAATAGATTAATATTTATTGTCGAATTTATTTAAGGGAAAAATAAATTAGACACACATTTCTTGATGACTTTTCAACACTCCCTCTCAACAAGAAAGGGATTATCCTTCACCCCAATCCCGTCTCTATGGTATTCGAGTTTGCTCCTGGTGAGCGCCTTCGTTAGAATGTCTGCATCCTGATCTTCCGCAGGAATGTACTGAAGCAACATGATCTTTCGTTGCACACAATCTCTGAGATGATGATACCAAATATCCATATGCTTAGATCTATCATGAAAAACAGGATTAATCGAGAGTTTAATGCAACTTTGATTATCACAATGAATCACTGTCGGATCTAAATGAGAACCAAACAAACCAACAAAGATCTTTCTCATCCAAATAACCTCACATGCAGCTTGACTCGCTGCCATGTATTCCGCTTTCACTGAACTGAGTGCCACGAATCTCTGTTTCCTACTGTACCAAGAAACATCTGTAGATCCGATACTAAAGATCCCCCCTGATGTGCTCTTTCTATCTGTTGGGCTGCCCGCCCAATCTGCATCTATGAAGCCATGCAACTTCACCTCATCCATCTGTCTGTACCATAAGCCATACTCAGATTTTCCCCTCAGGTATCTCAGGACATGCTTGCCCGCCTTCCAAAAGAGCTTGGTAGGCTTAACCATTGCTTGACTCAGCTGGTTAACTGCATAGCAAATGTCGGGTCTCGTGTTCACTAGATACATTAGCGAACCCACTAACTGTCCATAGATAGTAGCATCCACTACCTCTCCAGAAGTAGCATCCTCTTTCCTCCAGTTTCCTGGAAGAGGAGTATCCATGGGTTTGCAGCCCTCCATGTGAAACTTACCCAGTATCTCCCTTGCATACTTGCCTTGAGACACAAAAAGTTCACCATCTTGCTGCCATATTTCCAATCCAAGGAAATAATGAAGAAGGCCCAAATCCTTCATCTCGAACTCCTTTGCAAGGTCCTCTTTGCATGAGTGTATCAGTTGCTCATCACCAGTCAATATTAAATCATCAACATAAAGAACAATGATTAAAAGCTTACCCTCCACCACAATTTGGTATAGGTTTGCATCCGCTTCACTTTTGGTGAAGCCCAGTCCAGTGAAATAACTGTCTATCCGAGTGTACCAAGCACAGGGTGCTTGCTTCATCCTATACAATGCTCTCTTGAGTCTGCACACATGCGAATCCCTGTCAGAGGTCTCAAAACCTTCTAGTTGATCAATGTACACTTCTTCCTCAATGATCTCATTGAGAAACACAGTTTTTAGATCCATCTGATGAATGCGCCAGCCCATTTGCACTGAGAGTGAAAAGATGGATCT
>ML782210.1:469628-520512 GCA_009831015.1 Picea engelmannii
TACCTTAAAGGTACAATGGATTATGGTCTCAGCTATGATGGAGATCATGACTTCACATTGAGTGGATATACTGATGTAGATTGGGCAGGAAGTGTTGCTGACAGAAAAAGCACTTCCGGATGCTGTTTCAGTTTGGGATCAGCCATGATCTCATGGTAGAGTAGGAAGCAATCCAATATTGCTCTCAGCACAGCCGAAGTAGAGTACATTGCCGCATGTTCTGCTAGCTGCGAAGCTATATGGCTTTGAAAGTTGCTGACTGGCATATTTGAATTGGAGATGAGAGCAACCGTGATTCTATGTGACAACCAGAGCTGCATAAAGATGACAGAGAATCCTGTATTCCACGACAGATCGAAGCACATAGAGATCCACTATCATTTCATCCGCGACATGGTACAGAAAGGAGCCTTGAAGCTCTAGTACATTCGCACGGATGAACATGTTGTTGATGTGATGACCAAACCTCTATCTCGTGTAAAGTTTGAACACTTTCGAGATAAGCTTGGTATAGTCCGAAAGGACCCTCCCTGAAAGGGGGAGTATATATTTTTATTCCTTGCTTCTGACCTCACTATTAGATGTAAAGAAAGATGAGTCATTGNGCTTCTGACCTCGCTGTTAGACGTAAAGCATGACGCTGTGTGTTCCTTGCTTCTGACCTCGTTGTTAGACGTAAAACAAGATGAGTCATTGCTTCTGACCTCGCTGTTAGATGTAAAATAAGATGAGTCATTGCTTCTGACCTCGCTGTTAGACGTAAAGCATGACGCTGTGTGATTCCTTTCTTCTGACCTAGTTGTTAGACGTAAAGTAAGATGATTCCTTGCTTCTGACCTTGTTGTTAGACGTAAAGCAAGATGATGATGACTCCTCGCTTCTGACCTCGTTGTTAGACGTAAAGCGAGATGATGTGTGATTCCTTGCTTCTGACCTAGTTGTTAGACGTAAAGTAAGATGATTCCTTGCTTCTGACCTCGTTGTTAGACGTAAAGCGAGATGTTGATGTGTTCCTTTCTTCTGACCCAGTTGTTAGACATAAAGCAAGATGATATATATATATACCTTGCTTCTGACCTAGTTGTTAGACGTAAAGCAAGATGTGACTGACACTGAGCTACCAACTTATTAGCTATGACATTGAGCCAGTGTAGTACTGTGATGTGCCAGCCTAGTACTGTGATGAGGTATCATTTTATTGATACATATTGATGCATATGATGATGGCATTCTTTCGATAATGATGATGCTGCCGATGAAGAAAACTTCCGATGACTCGTAAATTTTCTAGCCTATTTCAAGATGATATTGACGATACTGTCCTTATGATGCCACTGATGATGAAGACCTCTCTCGCCTGATGCTGTTGAAGAATACCCTTCTTGTTAAGGGGGAGTGATAAAATAATGTAACTGCGAAGAGTATTCTTATTATTATTGTTATTTTATTCATAGGATTAATCCCCATTGTGGATTAATCATGTCGGTAATTGTATGAGGACCAAATCCCCTTTTGTGGATTGGTCAACGGACAATTGTAATAGGCTGAATAAGAAGTCGGTCCCAACAGTTATTATTGAGACCCAGAATTAATTAAAGGTGGGCTTACCCACCTAGAGTGAGAGGTCGGCCCTGCCAGTGAAACCCTTTCACACGTGCCAGTCTTGTATATATAGGGAGGCTAGCACCTCACTTCACCATACACTCACTTGCTCATTCTCTTATGAGGCAAGCTGCAATTACCAGTTGGAGAGAGGGAGAAGAGTGGCGCATCTTTTGGAGAGGACTATCTATATTGTTTTGAGTTATCTCTTGAACATTGTATTGGTAATTTATGATAAGGAAGTTTTTGCTGGGTTTTCTTCCCCTAGAGGGTTTCCCAGGATAAATGTTGTGTCTCTTGTGAATGTGTATTTCTCAGTGATCTTGTTCTTATGTTGCTCTTATCTATTGAAATGCAAAGAACTATAATAATGGCATAAACATTAACAATTTCTTCCTCAACTAGCTCCAAAGGGCACCCATAGGCTATCATATGTTGTTGGTTTTGTTTCATTCTTGCTTGAATTTGATGTTTGTCTTGGATTATGTTGCCAAATTATGATATATTCCATTCCTTGATTCTTTGTTTCAGGTTCTTCAATTATTGCTGGAGTCTGTACATCGGGGAGCCCGAGTTGACTGCCGCTGCCTTCCACCAGGAGGGGAATTTGGAGCAAAAGGAGGAATATGATAGCCCAGAGGATTCAAAGCGGAAGGGATGGTTCTTGGGGGTAGTTGGGATGTCGACTGAGAGGGAGATAGGCCAATGGTCCAATCCATGATAGGGGAGAATGGTGGCTTCTAAGGTGAAGTTTATGAGGAGAAGGAATTATGAGAGAAGGAAGCAATCTAAGTGGGAGGCTATGTGGTGGTGGCCAGTTCTATGATTTCTCTAGGTGAAGGTACCATTTGAAGTTTCCCAATCTACCAAGCCCAAGTCACTAATGGTTTCTTTGAATTTTTCAGAGTCTTGTTCCAAGCGGTTTAAGCCGCCACTTTTCTCTGAGAGAGAGGTTATGAGGTTGAAGTCTCCCCCTATGATCCAAGGATAGCTTTCTATGAGGGGAGCCAAATGAGAAAGGGAGTGCAGGAAGGAAAGTTTCTCATGCAAGGGGTGAGGGGCATAAACATTAGTGAAGTATCTTAAATAGTCAGAGCCAATTGGTTGGAATTTGGAAGTTATGGAGTGGCGGGTGGTGAAGAAAGAGGAGAGGGGTAATTTCGTTGGGGTTCCAGAGGATGGCCAGGCCACCTGAAGCTCCTTCTACATCTTTATTATGACATTGCAGCTTCTCCATCATCTGACTACCATTTTTTCCATAGTTGTGGAAGAGCATTTGGTTTCTTGTAACATCCCGATTGAGGGTTTTCCTCAGATAACAGGGTCTTTAAGCATCTTTGCTTACTAGGGATGTTAAGGCCCCTAACGTTCTAAGAGATGTATTTCATTGAGAGGGTTGGGGGTGGGAGGATAATTTTTCCTCCATTCTCTTTATCCTTCCAGAATTTAGAAGGAGTTCTCCCAGTTCTTGTAAGAGTTGCTTGTTGGAGGGCCTTCCTCTTTTTATTTTTCATCTTTGGGAGCCTTAATAATATATTTGCTAGAATTGTTTTTGATTCCTAGAGAAGCAGTTCCAGTGTTCTTACCTTTTTGGGTTGTTGTTCCCTTCTCTTTGTTCCTTGATTTAATCAAAGCACTTTGCAATAATCTTATTTGTTGGTCTGGTATTGAGTGTTCCTCTTTTCATTCGCATGCTGCTGATATGCCCTGTAGATATAGCTCCTCCAGATCCATGTCTTCTAGATCTTCCTGCTCCGCCTTTGGGGAATCAGAGGGGATCATTTTTTCATCATGGTTTTGAGGCCGGGGGTCTGGTTTGAGAGGGGAGGTAGTACTAGGGATTGTAAGGGCCTTTTCCATCCCGGGTTGGACAATTTGTTGGGTTTCAACTGAGGGGTTTGGACCAGGGGCTTCTTTCTCATGTAGGTGGCTGAGGGAGTCAAAACTGTTGCTGATGTGAGGGCCTTTTTGGTTGGGCTGCGTGGGTATTTTTCTTTTGGCTTTACGTTTGGCCTAGACTTTTTCAAACCCTACCTTGTCTTTCTCCGGGTGGGATGTGGGTTCAACTTGCTTATTCAGGGGACATTCCTGGAAAAGGTGCCCATGAGCTTGTCATTTTCGACAGTGAAAGGGAATGTGCTCATAATCTAGGGTTTGAAGCCAGTCTACTTCTCTATATCTGAGGCAAATTGAGGGAGGCAAAGCTTTATAGACATTGAGGTAGACACAGATCTGAGCGAAGGAGGTGTAGTGGACTTGGAGGGTGGCTTCTGCAATCCTGAGAAAGGAACCAAGAGTGTTCCCTATACCATCTAGAATTTCCATGCACCAATAATTCTGCGGGAGAGAGTACAATTTGATCTAAACTGGGGTTGCGGTGAAGTCCTCCTTTTCCAGGCTGAATTTCTCTTTCCAGATCCTCATATAAAGGTCGACGGATTTGAAGAAGTATGGTCCTCCTTGGAAGTCCCTTTCCCGATCTTCCACCAGGTTGAAAATGGTCATGAAGAATCCTTTGGATCCCAGTTTGAGGGTAACCTCTCCTTTGGGCTTCCATCGAGTTTTGATCCACCACGTGAGGGATTTATTGGAAGGCCAAAGGCCCATGAATTTGCAAATGAGGGCATGGTCCTGCATGTATTGAATATCCTCCCCTAATAGGGGCAACAAGATTTCGTACTATGAAATTTCCTTTCCCGTGGGATGCAGGACGATTGGATTTTCTTGTCAGTTTTCTAGGTCCACAGGTTCTGAACTGGGATGGGATCTAGACTTGGTGGGGTTTCCTTGGTCCCTTTTGTCTTTTTTGTGTTCATTGGCTTAGGAGAGCTTGTGGAGTCAAGGGTACATGCGAGAGTCCGGGGATGCCGACCATAATGTTTTGATAAGAGGAGGCATATCCTCCATTGGTAGGGGCCTCCATTGATGGATTGGGAGATCAAAATAGGAAGGATTTGCAGAGCCTAAAAATCCTTTCTAGAACTGTAATCAAATTTCAGATGAATGATAAAAAAAAATGAATATGTTGATGGGTTATGTAAAGATTGATTTCTTTTGATTTTAGAGGATGACATATGTGGGAAGAAATTGATCGTCAAATCTCAGAACACACACACACACACACAAGAAACTGAACTTTATATATTGATAAAAAAGGTTGCGTTGAGGCAAACAACTATCATACAAGCGGTAAAAATTGCTCAAGGCATATACATGATTCTAAAACATAAAGAACAAAGGATGGAGCTCTGTCTAGATCAACTTCCCACTCAGACACACTAATGACCTTTTTAACAAACCGCCCCAAAAGAAAAAGAGTCTTGAAATACATTCATTCATGAGAGGAGGAAAAATCCTAAATTTCCAAAACCCTAGCATGCTAGAGCATTCCATCTTCAGTGTCCATGGGTGTTGTGCTGAGGTCTTTAAAGCCATTTACTATGTTACCTTTGCAAGGGGAAGCGACAACACCTTGATTGATTGAGGCAGAGGTCGAATGCTGAGGGAGAACAATAGATTTAATTTGTTGGATGTCAAGTTCCATTACGTCAATTTAACTTATCTGAAATTCTAAGAGGTTCCTCAAGGAGACCATCACTTGTTCCATTTTCCCCAACTTAATTAAAATTATTTGGAGCGCAAAGATATTGGCCTGGGATATTTCCTCATTGTTCCTGAGGATTCTCTTGAAATCGATCCAGTGACGGTCCATCTCTGTGCTAAAAAACCAACAACCAGAAATTTCCCACGGTCACCGATACCGAATTTATAAAAGACAATTAAAAATTATATTTCAACAGAGTTGAGAGGAACCACACAAAACAAGGAATGGACATTACCAAAACTAGAAGGTGGATGCCTGAACATGAGGGTATACTTGGACCTGTACTCCAACAAATCCAACATCGAGTGAGCACCACCACTACCAGGAAACTGCAACTAGTCCCAAAGAACCAACACCCCAACAGAAGCAAGTAGCCAAGAAACCCTCCCAGATACCAAGGATAAACAATCCATTACTGTAGAAGGCTCGCATAAAAGGTCGAACTAGAATGAAGCAAATTGAATAGCCATCCCAACACCATAATACTGCAAATGTGTGAGCGGGAGTACATAACAAATGACAAACCAAAGCATCTGCACATGTCGACAAGATTTATGGAGTTTACCTCGAGCTATGGGATGGGATGCACCCCCCTAATTCCATTTAACTCTATAGTGTTTAGCCCCAAATTCGACCCAACCTTATCCCAATGATCCACTTGTGCATTTAGGTCCCTTTTTTTGTGGAAAATCCTAAAATTTTCAAAACCTTTGATAAGAGGGAGGGCGCGAGATATAATGTTGTTGAATACATTAATGTTGGTTTGTGCTTTCTTGATGATCACTCAGACAACCATCATTAAATCTAGAAAAACCACCATTTGAGTGACACCTCATTCTTTAGCAATGCAAACACCTTTCCATAAGGCATACACCTTAGTGACATTGTTAGATACATTTCCCAATCCCCAAGAGAATGTACCTATCATATTTCCTTCGGGATCAAGAAGACTCCCCCCCGCACCTACCACCCTAACACATTATACTTTTTATTAGTTAGGTTTCGTTGGGATTATTGATGATATATCTCTTTGTTTAGAGAGGCTTTTAAAAATGTTACATCCATTTTAAATTTCAACATTCCAGACTAGAACACTATGGTTCATCGTTAGGAAAGACTTTGTGAAGAGAAATTTTGATTCTAGATTCTTATTAATATGAAATCAACAAACACAAAAAACTATTATTAAAAAGGTTGGCCTTAATTCTATAACCTAATTATAACTTACTTTCTAATTGATGATGATTATGGTTATTAATGTCCACTGAGACCCACCCATATGGGGTGTTAACTGGTGGGGAGGTGAGAACGAGCGCATGGCACTCTTCTCCCACCATGGGGAAGCCAAATTTTGATGGCCAGGCGTGGACATATGGTGGGAGTTGGGATCAAGGTCTTGTTGATGGGCCACAGAGGGAGGGAGTATGAGACTCCTCCCACCATCAACAAACATAATGTTTGAGTAAGCATGAGATACGATAGGGTATAGACCATATTTCACCATGAATGTTAAGAGGGAGCATGTTTGGGAAGGAAATGATAGTGCGAGCCTTAGGGGAAATAATTTCCTGACAAGGAGCAGAGAAATGATAGACAATAGACTCAGAGACGAGGAGAACACTAGGATATATGAAGCATCATGAGGGGTCTCAAAGTATTAGCAATCTGCTTGGTATGGTGATAGAGGGAAGTATGGAGATTGGTCTGTGAAGCTCCTTGGGCGTCTACCAACTTCAAATCTAGGTAGTTCTGATTGCTTTCCTTACTGCGTTGCTCTGGTGTTGGGGTTCATTTCCTTTGTGTGGTTGGGGGTGGATGAGTTACCCTTTTATTTAAGCCTGGTAGATTGGTACTTGGAGGTTTTTTCTCTAGTCGACCTATGGCTAGGCCTAGGAAGGAAGGTGGACAATTGGGTTGTAGAGGATATTGGCCTCATTCTTACTTATTTCACATTGTGTGAGTGGTGGAATTTCAGGGGGTGCTGATTTCTACTTGGAGTGTTTTCAATTCAGTAGAGATGGCTCCAAAGTCTGGTAAATGGGGGGGAGGCCATAAGAGGAATGGTGAGGAAAAGGCACGAGAGGCCTCATCCTCGAAGAGGCCCCAATCGTCAACAAGGGAAAAAAAAGGGGTTGTGGAGGCAAAAATCCTGTATCTTGAAAATTGTTTAGTCTCGGCTAGAGCACTGGTTGAGCAGGTGGAGAAATCAATTCGGGACATAGGGCATAATTTATTTGATTCATAGTTTCTAGATGATGTAGAACGCTAAGTGATAGACCTAGGATATTCTAGAACTAGGGTGACCAAGTATTTTAGGGTGGATGATGTTTATTGGATAGTGAAGGCCATGATAGCTCAGGCCCTAGAGAAGACAAAGGAAGAGCATTATGATAAACTGCATGCAATATGACTCTTTGAAGGCAAGTTTGAAGCTATATCCAGGGCAATGCTTGGGATTAGAATTTCTATGAATTTAGTAATAGAGGAGAAGAAGGGAAAACATAAAACAAAGGAATTGTCTATTCCAGTGGGATCTAAAGACAATCCAACCAAAATCAAGGATGATCCTCAGCCATTCATAACAACACAGGAAGGGGTTGACGAGGAAGACAGGTTGCTGGAGAAAGCAATTGAGGAATGTCCTCATTATTAGATCACTTGATGATTGCAATATTTCTTATTCTTTTTTTTATCTACCATGGATAGTCTCCTAAGGTTAGATAGGGTGTTTTTAACCGGTCATATATCACTGTATATATGACATACTATAAAATCTCTGATCATACATGATAATATTTTGTTGATAGAGGCTTTGATTTCCTCCTAAGGCAGGCCTCTACCAGGAACAATTGTAACTGTCGCTTTTTGTATATAATGTTAAAAGATAGATACAATATTTAGGTTAAAAAAAAACATCCACTGAGACCAACATTGGGTTACTTGACCTTTAAAAAAGGTAAGGAATTACTTGGTTTGCTTTAAAATTTTATTTCTATATTTGAAAAGCTTTAAGAGAAGGATTCTTAAATCACCATAGTTTTGACAAGTTAAAAGGTTAAGAAGGTTGATATTGTAACAAATATTTTGAAATTGATGTTTAATGTGGGTGTACACAAGAGATTCTAAGAGAAAGTGATATTCATCTTCAAGCCTCTTAGTGTCACAAAGATGACAAATTCTTTCAACCCATGTCGTTTTAGGAATTGTCTAATGCCCTATTTCACTATGGAGCTCGTGAGAGATTGTTCTTATTTTTGCAGTGTTGTTTTTCTTCTTTATGCTAGTTAAAACAAAGAGATACTTTTGATCTTCTAGATTACAATTGATCACATTTTTGTAGTATCTTAATTTTCTCTTATTATATAATTCTTAATCACACCACAATTTCTCCTTAAATTTAGATGTAATGATATTTTTAATATTATAGTTATTTAGTAGAGTGGCCTCTTCCTCGATACCCCGATGATTTAGCCAATACTTGCCATCTTTATGCCAACCCCACTTGAGTCGTAGGCGGTTTTGTCTGGATTTTGAAGAAACTCTTAGGAAGCCTCTTTCCTTCCATGTTCTTTATCTTGTTCTTGTACATTAAGTACCTATTCATAATTGTCATGCTCTTAATGGGGGAATGATCCGAAAAATCCTTATATGTAAAAATAATTCTTAATCATACATAAACATCCGATCAAATTCAGAATATAAATGATCGCTTGACTGTTTGCTAAAACACATGTGAATATGCTTACTTGTCCATAAACTTCATTAATACTGACGAATAACTTGAAGAATGATGAGATGACATAACATAAAATAAAAGAACTCAAATTACATATATGGATGACATATCACTTCATATTCAAAGTCCCTTTAGATAGTATGACTGTTCTCCATCATCTAAAAATACCAAATTACATTACAATATGGGCTTGCAAAAATCCAATTTAATGGACTATCTTTAATTCCACTACTCAAAACAAGAAAAAGAGTTCACCATTGAATCCTTGCGAAATTTTGAGAAATTTGACTATAAAGTCGACCAAATTCTTAACAAGCTCAATTACACCCTCTTCAGCACGTAAAACAATGTGCTAAAAGCTCATTAATGGCAATATGAACTAAGACATTTTACAAATGACCTTTGATCACAAAACATACTTCAAATTCATGATCCTTCCAGAAAAATGAATCCAACAAGTATAAACTTGCTCAGGTGTGGACAATATACCTTATGACACGCTTTTCCATGCAACACATAAACTTATGCAATCTTGGCGCACACTTCTATGCAGTCCGTAGTGTACCATACCTCAATATCTGTGCATACTTTGGGATCCATGCACATTGGGATGTGTGTAAGTCTTGGGACCCATGCCTTTAAATAGGGCATAAACCCAAACCTCCACTCACAACTTTTGACATCATATTAAATATTTGTTGGAACATTTTTGTAACAAGAGGCTTGTGTGGCATGGTGGTTAGAACTCTAGAATATAACCCAGAGGTTCCGGGTTCAATCCTCCACCATGCACATATATTAGTTTTGTTTTTTATATAGTTATAACTATATGTTATATATAGTGTATAACTATGTGTACAATTGCATATATTTAGTTAGTCCTCGGAATTGTTGGAGTGTAGTTGTATGCATAACATAATAACTAGGGGTTGGGGGCTTAACCCTCAACCCCTTTTCCCTCCAACTAAAATTTAAACCAAATTTAAATTTAATTTGTGCCATAATAGGTTAAGAACTACTAGTGTGGCACATTGGCAATGGAGGCTTTGTTAATACTTTGGGAGATTATGGAGGTCGCAAGTTCGAACCCCGTCGATTCATAATTTTTGATAAACCATACCAATATAGGCCAATGGGAGGCTGCCATGTGGCAACCTCATTGGTTATCCCTTGCCACTTGTCAACAATTGATTAGTCCACCTAGACTTGTACGATCTGCCTAATCACCTACCAACCAATCATGCCATGTCATCGGGACGGTCGTACGTTCATGTGCCACATTTCACCCTTGTAGTCGTGACACAAGTCACCTTTGAATTTTTTCCATTTTCCCTAGTTTGAATCAAACTTTGATTGGCCATAACTTCTGCATACAAACTCTGTTTGTGGCAATTTTTGTGTTGTTGGAAAGCTATCATCGAACTCTACACTTGATGTCATTTTCAAGAGATTTTGAGACAATCAAATTTTGAGATTTTATGGATCCCCTGGGACCTCTATGAGCTTTCTGGATCCTCCTAGACCTCTATGAGTGTAGATCCTCCTGGATCACACCTTCCCACTGAAGAACTTTTGGACCTCCAAAAGTATGGATTATTCAGAAATGAAGTGAGAATGCTTTCTCCTCACTTGTTCAGCATCATCCAACTTTCCTGCTTGGATAATGAGCACCTGACTTACCATAATGATAACAAATACTGAAACAACAATGTTGACCATGTTAAACATTCCCTCAGATTCAAAAACTCTGCCATTCATTGTTGCAGTAGCCAACCATACTCCACTGATTAGTAATAATATGAACAATAAAATTGAATATACAGATGTGAAAGAGAATGAACCATCAACATATTTTCCTTTCTTAACATGAACACCATCAACCAAATGGTTTGTGTTACTTTCAATCGTAGGCTGTATATATGGATCTTGGATACTAGTATTAACTAGCATGTGCCATGTAGTGACAACTGTCAAATTAGTCTTCATTGGATGAGCTCTCACAATGAACTCAATCCCATCCTTAAAAAGATAATACTTGTTTTGTTCCTTGTAGAAAAGGGTCTTCCTGTCATACAAGTATGGACTTCCCAAAACAATCCCGCAAATGTCAAGTGGAACCACGTCTAACTCTACCTCATCAATGAAACTGGATGTGATCACAAACCGTAACTTGCATTGCTTAGTTACCTATACTCGAGAATTATCACAAATCCAACTCAAAGGATACGGTCTCGGATGAGGCCTAGCTTACAATCCCAACTTTTGAACAACTTGCTCTGAAATAAGATTCACTTGCGATCCACTATCAACAAGTGTATCGATCTTAGTATGCTTTGAGATAACTCATAAATGAAATAGTTATTTTCTTTGCCTTCCATCAAGAATTACTTTAGACTTTGTAGAAGTACGCAAACTAAAACTTGAAACAAAAGATTTACCTTTGATGCCCATAGCTGTAACCTTGGTTTCATCCTCATAATTAGATCCAAGATCCTGCACCATGGTCTTGGTCTTCTTTTTACCCTTTCTAGGCTGAGCCCATTTCAACTTCAATTCTCGATGCAACTTCCAACAATGCTTCTCATCATGTCCTTTCTTCTCGCAGTGAGAACATGTAGGATTTTTCTCTTCATTCTTCTTCACTATCATTGCCTTCTTACTCTTCTCTTTTCCCTTTGAATGCTCTTCGAATTCATGTGGCTCCTCTGACACATCCTCAACATGTTTTCCTTTGCTGCCTTCAATATGTGTAGCTTGTATTGATACTTCGTCAATATTAGTAGGATTAAACATCAATATAGTATGGCGAAGATATGAATGCATACCATCAATATACTTTAGAAGAGTCTTGAGAGTATGTAATGGAATTCCCAAAGATAATTCCTTCCTCTTAAACTCCTGTGTATAATCTTGAACATTTTTCCCTTTTCCTTGTCTCGAGTATTTCCAAGAAATCATTGATGTTTTCATATAAGCTAATGGATACAATTGTTTTCTTAATGCAACAACAAATTCAATCCAGGAAAAAATGATTTTACCATGTTGAATAATATCAACTTGTGTTTGACTCTCCCACCATATAAAAGTTGTGCCACTTAGTCAAAGAGTAGCCAACTGTATCTTTGAAGTGTCATGTATGATTTTATGTACCCTGCAATACACTTCAATCTGTTTGACCGAATTATCCAAATTCTATGCATTCAACTCTCCATCATAAGTAGGCAAATCAAACTTTACATCTAGCTTTAAAAAAGGCAGATCATGAGAACGAGAAGACTTCTTAGAATGCCTTTTCCTCTTATGGGAAGAATGTTCACTTCCATCGGAAGAAGAAGATGATGAAGACGATGATGATGGGGATGAAGGAGACACTGGAGGTTCTTCACCTTCTCCTTCTTCTTCAACTTTTACCATTATTTCAACTGGACCACCTTCATTTTTATGAGGAGTTGCTCTTCGTCTTTCTAGCTCTTCCCACAACTCCTTAACCATGGTTTTCATCTAAAGGAACATTTTTCGAAACTCCTTATCAGCGTTAGAAATAACATATTCATGCTCCATTTCTTTCCTTCGAAATACACGTTCAATCTCATGATTAAATTCTTCAAGTGTGCCTTCACCTTGCTTGGACTTGGACCTTGTAAGCATTCACTTGAAAATACATGTCAAAACCTCACTCTGATACCAACTTGATCTGAAAAATCCTTAGATGTAAAAACAACTCTTAATTACACATAAAAATCAGACCAGATCCAGAATATAAATGATCGCTTGACTATTTGCAAAAACACATGTGAATATGCTTACTTGTCCATAAAATTCATTAATACTGACGAATAACTTGAAGAATGATGAGATGACACAACATAAAATAAAAGAACTCTAATTACATATATGGATGACATATCACTTCATCCTCAAAGTCCCTTTAGATAGTATGACTGTTCTCCATCATCTCAAAATACCAAATTACATTACAATATGGGCTTGCAAAAAGCCAATTTAATGGACTCTCTTTAATTCCACTACTCAAAACAAGAAAAAGAGTTCACCATTGAAATCCTTGCGAAATTCTGAGAAATTTGACTATAAAGTCGACCAAATTCCGAACAAGCTCAATTACACCCTCTTTGACATGCAAAACAATGCGCTAAAATCTCATTAATGACAATATGGACTAAGACATTTTACAAATGACCTCCGATCACAAAACATATTTCAAATTCACGATCTTTGTGGAAAAATGAATCCAACGAGTATAAACTTTCCTAGGTGTGGACACTATACCTTATGGCACGCTTTTCCATGCAACACATAAACTTATGCAATATCGACACACACTTCTATGTAGTCCGTACTATACCATACCTTGAGATCTATGCATACTTTGGGATCTATTCACATTGGGATGTGTGCAAGTCTTGGGATCCATGCCCAACAAATAGGGTGCAGGCCCAAACCTCCACCCGCACCTTTCGACATCATATTAAATATTTGTTGGAGCATTTCTATAACAAGAGGTTTGTGTGGTGTGGTGGTTAGAACTCCAGGATATAACTCAAAGGTTCTAGGTTCAATCCTCCACCATGCGCATATATTAGTTTTGTTTGTTATATAGTTATAACTGTATGTTTAATATATTGTATAACTATGTTTATGGTTGCATAGATTTAGTTAGCCCCCAAAATTGCTGGAGTGTAGTCGTATGCATAACATAATAACCAAGGGTTGGGGGCTTATCCCTTGGCCCCCTTCTCCTCCAACTAAAACTTAAACCAATTTTAAATTTAATCCATGCCATAATAGTAAAGAACTACTAGTCTGGCGCATTGGCAATGGAGGCTTTGTTAAGATTTTTTGAGGTTATAGAGGTCGTAGCTTCAACCCCATCGACTCCATAATTTTTGATAAACTAGATCGATATAGGCCAATGGGAGGCTGCCAAATCACAACCTCTCATTGGCTATCCCTTGCCACTTGTCAACAATTGATTAGTCCACGTGGACTTGTACGATCTGCCCAGTCACCTGCCAACCGATCATGCCATGTCACTAGTACAGTTATATGGTCATATAGTCATGTGCCATGTGTCACCCTCACAGTGGTGACACATGTCACCTTTGACTTTTTGCCATTTTCCTTAGTTGGACTCAAAATTTTACTGGCCATAACTTCTGCATACAAACTCCATTTGCAACGATTTTTGCGTCGTTGGAAAGCTATCGCCGAGCTCTCTGCTTGATGTCGTTTTCGAGAGATTTTGAGATAGTTAAATTTTGAGCTTTTATGGATCCCGTAGGACCTTTGTGAGTGTTCTGGATCCTCCTGTACCTCTATGAGAATTCCTTAGATCCTCTTGGATCAGGGAAAGACTCACTTCTATGAGGAGGATATGATAGGGTGTATTGCCTTTAATTTTAAGATTATAAGTTATGAAACACTTTAGTACTTTTTTTATCTTTCTCTACGATTCTCTAGAGATGTTGCAACCCCAAACTTTACAACCATATAAGATAACATGAGTAAAAAGAGTCTCAAAGGGGAGTTTTTTCTTATCCCAAAGCCAAAGTTCCACTAATTTACAACTCTTTTCAAATCAATAATTTTTTTCCAGGTTAGAAATCTCGGGGAAAACCCCCGAGTACTTCCCCTCATTTAGAGGATGGTACCGAGGGTAAACCCTAGAATATTCAAGACACAAGGTGATTCAACAACAAGAGTCAAAACCATTATAATAATATACTCATTAAGAGCTCAATATATCACTTGCGGAAATTGAACCTAGGTGGGGAGGATAACATCATTCCTCCCAACCACCCAAGCCAAACCCAATGGACCTTTTCAAATCCATAATAAACTTTCCACCCTTCATTTATCCTTTTTTCAATGCTATAGTTCGATGAAAATCTATTTTGAAATATTTGAATAGAGTCACTTCCTCCAAGTTATTATTACCGTTTAGAGTTTATTCATAACTTTAATATTAATTTGAACTATTTTTTTCCTTTAATTATAAATAAGTTTTAGCTTTAATAATAAATATATTTTGAATTATATTTTATTTTAATATTAAATATAATCATAATCTAAATATACATATACACATGCTTATGAAGAATTATGATTCTTATTTATAATTGTACCTCAGTTTTAATTTATTATTAGTCCCTCCCAAGTCATGGATTATAGCAATTGTTTTTTTATTTTACATTAGTTCCGCATGTAGTCCAAGACGTAGGTTTTAACCAAAGTTTTATTAAACATTGACAATTTCTTAAGATTGTTTCATGTTTTATCGTAAGTGTGAACGCGTTGAGGTCTTATTTAGTATATGAATTGGTTTTCCATTTTCCATTATTCCCACAAACAATCCAAGACATTTTAACGAAAGTTTTAACAAACTTAATTTTTTATCCAAAGTTTTATGTTTAAGGTCTTATTTGGCCTCATATGGAGGCTGTTTTGACATGTGTCATCTCGTTTCTACATGTTCAGTGTCTCGATAACTTTGTTTAGGTGAGATGTGAGCTTTTACCGTTATTTAACCCCAAACACGGTTGTCTTCTCCACTACTTAAAGTGCCTCCACCCTTGTTTCTAATGGTGGTGGTTGGCAGTGCCTTTAGCTACATTTTTTGATTCCTTGGTCACGGGTGGTGCCTCCATCACTGATGCTATGATTGGGTTATGACACATGTGCTCATATTTTGCATGCCTCTGCTACCTGCTTCTTGATAGATGAATCCCAGGAGAGAGGATTTTGAGCCGCCTAAAAGATACCTGGATATCAAGGACTTTGCCTGCATCCACCACCAATTGATACATAACTGAATATTGGTTAGCCTAGTGATATCTTGATTGATTCAACATCAATAAAAATAGTTTATTATGATTCTATTATAACTAAATGCAATTTTTATGATTATAGATTTATTATAGGGATAGGTGAAGAAAACTATGGGTGCTTTTCCATTATTTTTTTTTAACTTAAAATAAAATAAAATCCGAAGTTGATTTTCCATCTCTAAAGATGGATTTGTAAAATTATGTCTTCCTTTCTTTGCCTATAACATGGGCATAGTATCTATCATTAGTAAATGAAACAATCATAATTTGCTGCAAAGATGCTTTGTACGATGGCTTCATATTATATAAAAATTGTTGCATTTTCTTTAACATTCACGTCTGTCCTGATTGGTTCCATACCAAGGATTATGCATAGCCTTGCCAAAATGAGCCTAATAGATGGTAATTTTCATGGTCTTTATTATTGGTTCTGAAAAGAAACAATAAGCACACAATTTAGTCATGTAAATTTGCAAGAAAGATTTGGAATAAATATTATGTTACAACACAATCACTATTTACCATTTATCAAGCTCAAAGATAGATACCTCTTTAATTGGCAGAGATGGAACCCAACAAACAAACCAAAAACCCTCATCCAAATCATGTTGAAATTGCCTTCCAAACCGAGTGAAAACCCTTGTCCAAACCATGTAGAAATAACCTTCCAATATGAGAAGGAACCCTCCTACAAACAAAACACTGAAACCCTACTACAAACACAAAATGGGTCATTTGAAGTATTCATACTAGCATAGCAACACATCCATATTGTAACATCCCCACTATAATCCCCAGTTTAATTAATGTTTACTGTAAATATAATGTGTGGCTAAGACCAAAGCGATGTATATGCAAATTGTATTTCTGTGTTTTAATAATTAAATGTGATACCAGCTGCTAAGGAGACATGGACAGAGATGGGGGTTGAATTAATACAGAAGAGAGGGGAGGGCCTAAGAGAAATTCCTAAGAGGGGGACCAAGAAGAAATTACTCATGTATATCAATCCAACACATTTTCCTAAATTTGCTATTGGTATATGAACCTTCTAAATTTTGATTGAGTGTTCCCAAAGACAATCATTGAATACATGTAAGAGGGTGGGTGTGAGAAGTCACATCCCATAGTTCTTGGGAGCATGGGGGTTGAGTTTAATTAGATTGGGGAAGTGTGTGAGTCAATAAAGGCAAGCCAAAGGGAGGAAATTCATATGGGTTGGGACAACAATTTTAGTGAGTCAATGTTTTTGCATGAATAGGAAGTAGAGAGAAAGAAAGAGAGCTTGGAGCTGGTGCAACCATGGAGGGTGAATTATAGAGTATGTTGGGGCGTATTTGGAGCATTTTGGAGCTAAAGATTGAAGAGCTAGGTTGTCAGGCTTGAAGAGTTAACTCCTGTGTGAGTTGCATTAAATCAAGAAGTGTTTGTTGTTATTTTGCTGGTAGTTTCCCTAGTAGTGAGTTCCCAGTTGAGAGATTCTTGGTTAGCTATGCCAGAGAGACCTTGATAAAAAATGGGATGCCCGTGGGGCTGAGATCAATGAAGGGGTACATTCCTTGAGTTGGGCAGGTTGAGAGGACGAGAGTGTTGAAATAATGTAACTGCAAAGTGTATTCTTATTATTCTTTCATATATTATTCATTGGATCAATCCCCATTGTGGATTGATCATGTCGGTTAATGTAATAGGACCAAATCCTCTTTTGTGGATTGGTTAAATGATAATTATAATAGGCAGAATAAGAAGTTGGCCCCAACAGATATTAAAGAGGCCCCAGAATATATTAAAGGTGGTTATAACCACCCAGATTGAGAAGTCAGCCCTGCTAGTGAAGAAACACTTCACACGTGCCAGTCTTGTATAAATAAAGTGGCCAACCCCTCACTTAGACACACACCTCAATTGCTCATTGAGAGACAAGTTTCAGAATTGTAGTTGGAGAAGAGAGAGAGAGAGTGGCACATCTTTTGGAGAGGATCTTCTGTATTAGCTTGAGTTATCTCTTAGCATTGTATTGGCAATCTATAATAAGGAAGTTTTGCTGGGTTTTCTTCCCCTAGAGGGTTTCCCAGGATAAATGCTGTGTCTCTTGTGATTGTGTATTTCTCAGTGATCTTGTCTTTATGTTGCTGTCATCTATTGAAATGCAAAGAACTATAATAATGACATAAACATTAACAAAGAGATGATGGAAAATCGGGATAAATGTAAGAGAAAATTAATGGGTTGCAAGTTTATGAGTTGTGAGTGGATAATGAGAGACCACCCTCTTTTTTGGATTACTAGCCTCAACTCGGGGGTGACTTGCTGTTGAGATTTGGAGCAACAGGTCTGTTGAGGAAAAGATATGAATTGATCTTACTCAAGCATTTCAGAGTTTACTTGGCTAAACGAAAGTAGACGGGAATATCACCCTATGTTTATAGCCAACAAAAATAACATTCTAACTCACAAGTATTAATTACGAGTGCTTAGGCTAGTCTTTTATCAACAAAAAGCTTGCTGGAAATTCACTTTTTATGTAATTTTATGAATATAACAGTTGCTGAAATAAATGTAAGAACAAAAGTAAAGACACCAAGATGATAATCAAGATAGATGAGACATAAAACAATTCTTTATTTCGTTCCAATTCACCAAAGAGTCATTTTCTTTACAAAATCTCATACATAAATCTTGGACCAAATTCAAACTTAGACATCCCTGATGGAACATACAAAAGGACCTCTGACAGAAAACCAAAACTGAACTCCAAAAGCTGGATCAACTTGCCATAGATTGCTTCCCACTCAAATCTGCACAATAGCCTTTATCAGTCATGAAAATTAATTCACAAACATACAAGTCTACACAGACTATCCAAGATAGATCAACACCTCTGAAGAACAAGTGTCTGAATGATTTTATTCAGCCTTGAATATTGCTATCTACAATAAGACCCTGCTATTATAAAAGAGAATTAGGCTATGATGAATATATGAATGAATGAAAACTGAACTATCTCAACATAAACTCAAAGAACAAACCTTAATATGCTTATGCTTCCATCCTCCCTTTGTTCCTCCCTTTACTTTTTCATTTAACCAATTAGAATTGGTTGAGGCAGTTGAACCAACTCATTAGTTAAGTTAATTAAAAGACTCAACTAACTTTAGTTTAGGGGGAAAAGTAATAATTAAGATAAGGGCCATAAATAATAACAACTAGTAGGTGGGACCCCTTGTGACTCCCTTTAGTTCATAACAATCATAACCATTATAGCATAACCATTAGTTAAGAAAAACACATCTCCTTGTGTCTCCCATCCACATATTCCATTTGACAATTTAGTTCGTGATACTTTGAAATTATTCCAAAAATAATACTCATATATCCAAAATAAAACATGTTGTCCAAAGATCCCTGAAGTCAACTATCATCAATAATAGATAATAAAACTCAAAAGCCATATTTCCTAGTTGTGAGGCCATCTTTCCTTTGCTGATGCTTTCATCTTTTGGTCCCTCTCTTTGACAGAGGCGTAATAGACCTCTGTTTTTAGCCTTCATACCTGCATGCATGATTGATTAGCAAATATTCTTTTAAATAACCATACATGACAACTCTTAAAAATATGAAATAAATTTGGCTCAGCAATGTATCAGACTCATGCAATCAAATCCATACAAATTGTTTTCCTGTTAATCAATGAGCAGGGGGTGAAAAAGGGTTCTGGGATATGTGAGGGGTTTGTATTGAGCGAAAATATGATATAATGAAGGGGAAAAAGGACATGGTTACTTCTCAATGACAACAACAATCAAATGTAAAACAAACCAATAAAACATCACTTGTAATTCACACAAGGCACTGCCACTTTCAACTTCTTTAACACCAAAATTCTCTTCACTGTAATCAATCTCAGAACAAGGAGTGAAAAATGAATATGGGAAGGTGATGGGATTTGTAATTAACGGAAAATTAAATCATGGAAGGGAAGAAAAACGATTGATGTTCGTGAGATTAATTAAGTGATCCATAAACATGCTGCGAAAAGAAATGCACCAACCACCAACAATTCCCGTGCAATTAACTAGTCCACTGTTCATATTGAGATATCCAACACAGTGCTACCACAAGATAGTATGTATTCCACACAATTTGTAAGGGACTTTGTTCCCTTCATTTACATACTTTGCATTTTATAACAATTTTCAAACAGTACCCATGTCCAATCTGTAAACCATCGAAAAACAACCATTGCCCATACATTACTTTAATCAACAAATATATTCCAATTCACGTTTCCAAAAAAATAACAATGAAGTCACAATATTACTGCCATCTGATCTATCATTTTAAACGCAATGATATTCATTTAAATATAAATAGGCAGTCACCCAATAATCAAGATCAAATGCCAAAATCCGAATTGACAGTTAAACAGGCAACAACCACCATTCCAACACAAAATATGCACCGAGTAATTCAATCATGCAAGTGTAATCCCATCACTGTGCAAGCCCAAAATTAATGTGACTGTAAAAATCTGGGCCACCCATCCAACACGACGAGGTATCCACAACAAGCTTGTCTCAACAAATGATCAGGATGCAACGAAAAAACATGCTTAAAATTCTGTGAGTATCCCTGAGTGTGAAAACCCAAGCTATCCATACTATACACAGTGCACAGCCACCAAAACCACCATGATGCAACATCTCCATTTTACGAAACCAAACACACATTCACAACAATAACTCAACGCATCGAGTTGAGCTATCAATCTAATTTGAATTTTGCTTCGCTTTAGTCAAACTGCAATCAACTAGGCTGTGAAACCTCAACTTATACAATCGAACAATCATAAGGATAAGGTGGACATAGTTTCTACAGTCATCTGGTTCAATAATCATTCGACCCCAAAAGAAAACCATAGTTACCATGACTATTATTTCATTGACATCAAACATTTATGAGCAATGCCATCTGAACAATCTTTAGTGTAGAAACACCAGTGACTATGTATCAACCAACCATTCATCACTGTCGTAAAGTCAATTTACCCTACAAGCTATGACAACAACCCATACATACGCATTAATTCGAATCAGGGCAGCGACCCTCTCCATTAAACAATACTGAGTTATTAATCATAAGGAGAGCGACTGTGTGATTTGAGTGGAGTCAATAACAATGCATGACTTTTCATGATTATCCAGAGGCAATAACTAAATTCCAAACCAACACAACTACCATACATTCAATCCAGGATAATCCATAGCCAACTTGACAGGCCCGACAATCTTCTCTATAAAGCTCCAGGATGGAGGGTTAAGGGTTTGCTCTGTAGCCAACGAGGGAGAGTAGAGCCACTCTTATAATGGTGGAAACCCGAGGCCAATGATGTATACACAAAGAGACTCATTTGTGGACAGGTAACAAATCCATGACAGGGGGCCACAACAGAAGGGTGAAGCTCTAATTTGGCATGGCAATCTTATTTAATGCATGCAGGGTATAACCCTTGTGTTCTTCGAGCAAATAATCATAGCACAGGAATGAAGACAGGGCCGAGGAAGAGCAGGAACCTCATTTTGCGACCCCTAGTGGTGCAATCAACCAATGCCCAAGCGAACAAAACACAGTGACACATAGTTCCTTCAACCAATTAAATCCATAAAATCCAAAGACTGGATTTAGTTACAAAAGCGCGAAGATAGCCATCCAACCCAAGACCAAACAAAAACCCTCCAACTAAACCAGCAAAGATAACAGAGAGTTACCGCCCATTATGACCCATAACTTCTACGAATTCAATATCATGGCAGGAAGAACCATTCATTTCAAGAACACAAATTTACACAGTTGCAATACTTAGGAAAACACAAACCAATACATCGGAGCCAATAATTATTTCATAACCAGAGCAAAGTCAGGAATGGCCAAAAAAAGACATACCGGCAATAAAATTCCTTTAAAATGCGAGCTGGCCGAGCGGTTCCTCCCTGCTAAGAATTCATAGCATAATCATAGCAACAAGGTCGAACAATAGCCCGACTAGGGTGGTGGCCAATGGGAGGAGTAAAGGTGATGTGCAATAAATGCACGTCACCTCCACCAACAATACATTAATTCAACAGTACATGCCAATGGGTCCTCCATTAACACCATCCATCAACCCATGTATCGAGACCATCACCATATTAAAAACCAATAGCGCGACTTATGCCATAACATAATTCAAGTCCCATATAATTAAACCATTCACATAACCAATAGCACCATTACCTTGTCAAATGTGCCACCAGCCTCCTATCCATCCAAATATACCATGTCCGTATTATCAATTGTTGGCACATGGGCAGACCCAGGGTTCAACGCTACAAGAGCGCACCAACAAAACCCTAACTACCGACCCTTTTGGCAACACCTGCGAAGTAGATGAAGTCTCACTCAAGGTAGAGGCAGGGGCGGTTGCAGGACTCAAGTGTCTGCAACCTTAGCTGGGATACATATTTGTGATTATACATCTTAGTAGAGCACTTAGCACCTTTAGTTCCTTAATATGTGACCAATAACCACTTCGCTGGGTAAAACAAAGCTTTGCAGATTCTGACATATATTAAGCACTTAACATCAATAGGTAGGTCAGATCTAACAGATTAGGCACTTAGCAGGTTCATATGTACCAGAACTAACATCCTATACATTATCATAAGCACAAAGCAGAAGTAGATCTATCTAATCATATCTAAGCACTTAGCCATCAACATATGAACACAATAAGACAAAACACAAAGCACATGACACAGTGTTTACGTGGTTCACCCCCTCCCTGGGGCTACATCCACCAACTCTTTTTTTTTATTAGTGTCTTCAATCGGTTACAAGCACAAAGCCTCAAAACCCTCACTCTGCACAGGACATAAGATTGCGCAACTCGCTAGATATTTCTTCCTTGCGTTACAACACTTAGCCTTCTACCACTTCTTACAATGACTTGCACTTAGCTCTGCAAGTTTCACACAGTCGACACAGAGCATGTAGATCTAGCACTTAGCCCTTCATACAACATCACATAGATGAACACCTCCCTTTTCTATCTAGCCTTAGCATCTATTTATATATTACAAAATAGGCCTAAACATGGGTAAACCCATGGGCCGACATCCCTTTCCCGTTACATTATCCCAAAAACACAAAAAGGGGCCCAAAAGGGGCCAATATATCATGATCTCTACTTCGTCTTGTGCTCTGCCTTTGACAGGGTGTCGAAGTCCCAAAATAGGTCCACGTGACCTAGAAACTCCCAAAACTTGGTCAAGGGCCAACATGCCCCCAACACTCACCTGTGACTCGTCCCGAGTCACTCTGGTCTGAGCAATTCTGCCTCGAATGCTTCAAGCTTGGCCCGAGCTGCTTCGACTTGCTGCTTTGTTGTAGCCTCTTTCTCATTGAACTTCTGGATCACTGCGTCATTCATCGGTCCTTCCATTCGTTGTTCTGTTGTGAGGACGACCTGTTCTAGCTCTGCTCCTTGACTCTTGACCTCTGTAAACTGCAAACATGCCTTGTCTTGCATGTGTTGAAGTCGTTGAGTGACTTCCATCACTTTTCTTTGAAGCATATGTATCTGATGCCGAGCTGTGTGTTGTTCATGAGACCTTTTCATTCTGTCTACAATTGATAGGGCCTTTAGCTGCACCTGTAGTGTATCTGCATGCTATTTTTCTTCCTGGAGCTGTGGCTCCAGTGCCTGTAGTTCTGGATTCTCTGTAAGGTTTTCATATGTCTGGGCACTCTGGTTACTTAGCTACTTGCACTCCAAGGCAAGAGCTTTTAATCCATCCACTGCGCTGCGGGCAACTACTTCTCTTTGGTTCCTTATCTTCTATGGGGTTTCCAGTACTGCGCGGAGCTCTAAGTCGGTGACGCATTGCTGTAGCTTCTAGATTACCTCTTCCAGTTGTCTCACCTGCTGTGGGACTTGTTCCTCGGTCTGTACTTTGACGATTGTCATAGAGCGAATTGCTCTGTTGACCCTTTCCTTAACTTTAAGTTGCTCGATGAGCAACTGTTCCTTGTTTTGTTGTAACTCTGCTTTTTCTTCATCCCATTTCGCTTGTAGAGTGAGATTTTCCTTTTTTGCAACACTTCTTTGGTCCTCAAGGTCTTTCTGGACTTGCGCTAAAGCCTGGGTGGCTTGGGATGTTTCCTCCTGCGCTCATCGAAGGTGAGCTTCGATGGTATCAACGATCCAGTGTAATTGAGCGGGCTCATCACCTAGTTCCGATGTATATCATAAACTCCAATAGATTGACAGAAGCTAAGGAAATCATAAATATGGTCCCGAGAAGATTTCCATAAGCTACCCTCAAAAAGAGGACAACTAGCCATTGATAATGAGCTTGAACTAGGTCTATGCATGATCATGCAAGATAGGATTTGATAATGCCATGAAAAAAATAAAATAAAGAAAAACTTAAAAGAAGCTCATATAAACAATAAATACAAAAATACAAAGTAAACATACAAGAAACCAGGGAAATAAAGATAATGAGTTTTTTTTTTATATTTCCCCAGTATGGTCGCCAAATAAATGTTGAGGAAAATATATGAATTAATCTTACTCAAGAATTTTCATACTTTACTTGGCTAAAGCAAAGTAGATGGGAATATCACCCTATGTTTATAGCCAACAAAAATAACATCCTAACTCACAAGTATTAATTACGAGTGCTTAGGCTAGTCTTTTATCAACAAAAAGCTTGTTGGAAATTCACTTTTTATGTAATTTTTTGAATATAACAGTTGCTGAAATAAATGTAAGAACATAAGTAAAGACACCAAGATGATAATCAAGACAGATGAGACATAAAGCAATCCTTTATTTCATTCCAATTCACCAAAGAGTCATTTTCTTTACAAAATCTCATACAGAAATCTTGGACCAAAGTCAAACTTAGACATCCCTGATGGAACATACAAAAGGACCTCTGATAGAAAACCAAAACTGAACTCTAAAAGCTGGATCATCTTGCCACAGATTGCTTCCCACTCGACTTTGCACAATAACCTTTATCAGTGATGAAAATTAATTCACAAACAGACAAGTCTACACAGACTATCAAAAGATAGATCAACACCTCTGAAGAACAAGTGTCTAAATGATTTGATTCAGCCCTGAATATTTCTCTCTATAATAAGACCCTGCTATCATAAAAGAGAATTAGGCTGTGATGAATATATGAATGAATGAAAACTGAACTATCTCAACATAAACTCAAAGAGCAAACCTTAGTATGCTTCTGCTTCCATCCTCCCTTTGTTCCTCCCTTTACTTTTGCATTTAACCAATTAAAATTGGTTGAGGTAGTTGAACCAACTCATTAGTTAAGTTAATTAAAAGACTCAACTAACTTTAGTTTAGGGGGAAAAGTAATAATTAAGATAAGGGTCATAAATAAATAATAACTAGTAGGTGGGACCCCTTGTGACTCCCTTTAGTTCATAACAATCATAACCATTATAACATAACCATTAGTTAAGCAAAACACATCTCCATGTGTCTCCCATCCACATATTCCATTTGACAATTTAGTTCGTGATACTTTGAAATTATTCCAAAAATAATACTCATATATCCAAAATAAAAAATGCTGTCCAAAAAATCCCTGAAGTCAACTGTCATCAATAATAGATAAATAAAACTCAAAATCCATATTTCCCAGTTGTGAGGCCATCTTTCCTTTGCTGATGCTATCATCTTTTGGTCCCTGTCTTTGACAGAGGTGTAATAGACCTCTGTTTTTAGCCTTTTATTTGAATAGCTCATCCCTGCATGCGTGAATGATTAGCAAATATTCTTTTAAATAACCATACATGACAACTCTTAAAAATATGAAATAAATTTGGCTCAACAATGTATCAGACTCATGCAATCCAATCCATACAAATTGTTTTCCTGTTAATCAATGAGCAAAGGGTGAAAAAGGGTTCTGGGATATGTGAGGGGTTTGTATTGAGCGAAAATATGATATAATGAAGGGGAAAAAGGACATGGTTACTGCTCAATGACAACAACAATCAACTGTAAAACAAACCAATAAAAAATCACTTGTAATTCACACAAGGCACTGCCACTTTCAACTGCTTTAACACCGAAATTCTCTTGACTATAATCAATCTCAGAACAGGGAGTGAAAAATGAATATGGGAAGGTGATGGGATTTGTAATTAGCGGAAAATGAAATCATGGAAAGGAAGAAAAACGATTACTGTTCGTGAGATTAATTAAGTGATCCATAAACATACTGTGAAAAGAGATGCACCAACCACCAACAATTCTTGTGCAATTAACTAGTCCACTTTTCATAATAAGATATCCAACACAGTGCTACCACAAGACAATATGTATTCCACACAATTTGTAAGGGGCTTTGTTCCCTTCATTTACATACTTTGCATTTTATAACAATTTTCAAATAGTGCCCATTTCCAATCTGTAAACCATCGAAAAAAAACCACTGCCCATACATTACTTTAATCAACAAATATATTCCAATTCATGTTTCCAAAAAAAATAACAATGAAGTCACAATATTATTTCCATCTGATCTGTCATTTTAAGCACAATGATATTCGTTTAAATATAAATAGGCAGTCACCCAATAATCAAGATCAAATGCCAAAACCCGAATTGACAATTAAACAGGCAATAACCACCATTCCAACACAAAATATGCGCTGAGTAATTCATTCATGCAAGTGTAATCCCATCACTGTGCAAGCCCAAAATTAATGTGACTGTAAAAATCTGGGCCACCCATCCAACACGATAAGGTATTCGCAACAAGCCTGTCTCAACAAATGATCAGGATGCAATGAAAAAACATGTTTAAAATTCTGTGAGTATGCCTGAGTGTGAAAAACCAAACTATCCATACTATACACAGTGCACAACCACCAAAACCACCATGATGCAACATCTCCATTTTACGAGACCAAACACACAGTCACAACAATAACTCAACGCATCGAGTTGAGCTATCAAGCTAATACGATATTGCTTCGGTTTAGTCCAACTGCAATTGACTAGGTTGTGCAACCTCAACTTATACAATCGAACAATCATAAGGATAAGGTGACATAGTTTCTACAGTCATCTGGTTCAATAATCATTCGGCCCCAAAAGAAAACCACAGTTACCATGACTATTATTTCATTGTGTGAGCAACATCAAAAATTTGTGAACAATGCCATCTAAACAATCTTTAGTGCAGAAACACCAGTGACTATGTATCAACCAACCATTCATCACTGTCGTAAAGTCAATTTACCCAACAAGTTGTGACGACAACACATATATACGCATTAATTCGAATCGGGGCAGTGACCCTCTCCATTAAACAATACCGAGTTATTAATCGTAAGGAGAGCGACTGTGCGATTTGAGTGGAGTCAATAACAATGCAGTATTTGTCACGATTATCCAGAGGCAGTAACTAAATTCTAAACCAACACAACTACCATACATTCAATCCAGGACAATCCATAGCCAAATTGACAGGCCCGACAATCTTCTCTATAAATCTCCAAGATGGAGGGTTAAGGGTTTTCTCTGTAGCCAACGAGGGAGAGCATATAATGGTGGAAACCCGAGGCCAACGATGTATACACAGGGAGACTCATTTGTGGACAGGTAACAAATCCATGACATGGGGCCACAACATAAGGGTGAAGCTCTAATCTGGCATGACAATCTTATTTAACGCACGCAGGGTATAACCCTCGTGTTCTTCGAGCGAATAATCACAATGCAGGAATGAAGACAGGGCCGAGGAAAAGCAGGAAACTCATTTTGCGACCCTTAGTGGTGCAATCAACCAATGACCAAGCGAAAAAAACACAGTGATGCAGAATTCCTTCAACCAGTTAAATCCATAAAATCCAAAGACTGGATTTAGTGACAAAAGCGCGAAGATAGCCATCCAACCCAAGACCAAACAAAAACCCTCCAACTAAACCAACAAAGATAACAGAGAGTTACAACCCACGATGACCCATAACCTCTACGAATTCAATATCATGGCATGAAGAACCATTCATTTCAAGAACACAAATTTACACAGTTGCAATAATTAGGAAAACACAAACCAATACACTCGAGCCAGTAATTATTTCATAACCAAAGCATAGTCACGAATGGACAAAAAAAGACATACCTGCTGTTGGAGCCGCCTTTGTTTTCTTCAGCCTGTTTGAAAGTTTATATCTTACCATTTGAAATCAAAAGCTGGTTTTCATATTTTCCTTTATTTTTTCCCAAATCTTGGAAGTCTCATCACGCAAGCAGGGACGATTATTATACTCTTAAGGTAAGATTTATTTTTTCAATCGTTTAAAATGAGTCTCTCCTTTTTTACCTCAGGATATCGCATGTCAGGACTTATAGATCACACAGTTTGCAAGTTCCGAAGGGTGAAATGACAAACTAGTTTTGAAAGTTTACCCAGATCAGTACCGAGAGTAAAGATACGCTAAACCACAGTTAAGCATCATCGAGACTTCGTGTCTCGGCGTTTGCTAACTCAAAGAGTCTTACCGTCATACCCACAATAGCCGAAACCACGGAATTCTTGTTTTAGTAACCTGGGTTAATGTTAAAAGTAAAAGAGTTTAGTTGCGGTTAAGCTCTGTTCGGAACTCGCAACTCGGCATGTTTTGCTTCAAAACTATATCTTCGAAGCCCCGAGTCCCGAAGTCATGACGTAAATAAAAACATAATTAATTAAACGCTTAATCCGGTTTTATCTTCCTTTTGAATTAAATCATATCATTGCGATCTCGCGATTTCGCAACTTGGCATACGAGCCTCTCAAAAACTATACCTTCGAAGCTCCGAGTCGCGAAGTCGCGATCTCGCGATTTCGCAACTCGGCATATGAGCCTCCCGGAAGTTATACCCTCGAAGCTCCGAGTCGCGAAGTCACGATATAAATAAAAATGTAATTATTTAAACCCTTAATCCTGGTTACGTTTTTCATTAATTAAAGCTAATTATCGCAATCTCGGGTTTTGGAAGTTTAAAAGGTTAAAGTGAAAACTCGCGATGAGATGAGTGCCGAAAGATTGATTAATGATTAAAAGGGCCTGATTAATTAAGCTAACTAGCATTACCAGTGTGTTAATATGAAAATTAATATGCACAGTCTACGAGGAAATTTTAAACTTTCCATGTGCCAACTTGCATTACAAACTGTCAAAATTAATGACATTAATTGGAAATGAGGCGAATTGACAAGAAAGGATTTGGTTTTTATTGCTAAATTTATATTTAAGAACGATTTGACCGTTCTGACTCTAAGGACAACCTAGTTTAAATGGTCGAATACATGAATCTTTTATTTGTTGCCACAAATTTCATTTCTATTCTATGTAGAGCAACTTTTCTCGAGCAAACTAATTTCAGTATGTATACATATTTTTATCGCAGGAGAGCTAAAGTAGATTTCCCCTCCATGGCTCCACGAAAGGCGTCTAAAGCCACTGTTGAGGTTTCAGGACAAGGTTCAGACAACGTTTTTGATATTTCACCTCGAAGTGTCGACTTTGTCAGGACCTGGTCATATATTTCTAAGGTTCTACAGTCCAAATTGGTAGATGTTTCGGATGATTCCAGTGATAATGAAAAATACGACCTGATAACCAAGTATAAGATCATCATCCAGGCTGGGATGCATAAGGTAGCGGCTAGGCCACGTCTGCTCCCTTACTATGACATGGTCTAGTGGGCATTAGACCATGTAGATATACCAACCAGAACCATCGTCAACAAGCAGGGGGTCACCATCGAGATTTTTAGACCCAAACAATTGCAGGCTATGTACAAGTTGTCGACCGTGTCAAACTTTACATACAATGCTGAATTCCTGGAGGAGTTTAAACAGAAGGAATGTGTGCAATACGACAAGACTATGTTTGGTTTAATCAAATATTGGGTTTCACACCCTGCTAAGTTCAGGGGAGACAGTATTGGCATATATTCAATATCTTCTCTGGAACCACAGTTCAAATACATCGCTATGATGACCTGCAGATTATATGGGAGAGAGGACACCACACATTTTTTCCTTCAATGGGTACCTCTAATTCACACAGTCCCCGAAGGCTGTTCCTTCGACTGGGATAAACTACTGTCTGATAGTTTAACCAGTCGAGTTATAGAGTATCGAGCGCAGAAGGAGAGTGGAAAGATGGCTTCATTTTTTATGTCTGTGTATATTATGGACCCTGTGTGTTTTCTGATGCCTTTTCCTTTGATGAGTTGGAGTTGGACTCCAGCGGAAGTCGAGCCCATCCATGTCTACCATTCAAAGATGTGGGAAGACAAAGCTTCAGATTTTGTGTATGAAATATTCAACTGGGTGATGGTACCGCTGCATGTCACTATCTTCGGCCACCCGCCACCCAGGATCTCAGACAGTATTGCGGTAAATCTCAACAATATAGCCGACTGGTATGTGGAAGAACAATTTTCATATCTCAGGGTTTTCAGCGCTTCTGTTCCTCCGCATGCCCTACCATTATTCATACCCGACAGGCTAGCTTGCCGTGAGATTGCCAGGCAAACAATAATTGGTGGCATAAGTAAGGAATTTAAGGGATATTCTAAAAAGGTATGTCCACCTTTTCCTATTCATTTAAATTCATATTCTTTGTTAGATTTCAGGCATGCTAAAGTTGAGGCAACAACCCTGGAAGACTTGAACTTGGTTCATATCAAATTCAAAAAGCACGATCCACACAGGGTCGTAAGTAATCATTTAGCCAATTGCGGGCTCAAAAGGTTCGAGCACGAAAATTCACCCTCAGATGACATTTTCCGAGGTACGAGATCTTATGCTGAGGTTTCGGCTCAGATACAAGCCCTGACACCTGAAGAGAGGGCTGATGTTTTAAAATTTCAAGAACATAGGCGGAGTTGTCTCCCTCCAGTATTGCGGGGTGAGAATCCGATAACAGCAGAGGTGTAGGAAAAAGAAGCCGAAGGCTCCAAAGATTCGACACCCGAACAAGAAGAACACCAGGATAGGGAAGAGCAAACCGGGAGCTAGAAACCAAAAATAAAAACTCCTGATCCGCCGAAAAAGCTGCCTCCAGTTGCCACTCCCGGCCAAACAAATAAGCAAGTCGGAGATCCCATTGTATCCATTACTCCCTTACAGTCAACTCAAGGGAACATAGATGCAGGGTGGATTTTCAATGAAGAATTGAGACCTATAAGGATTGAAGAGCTCCCTCCAAATGAATTCTTTTTTGATAAAAAGAGGAAAGATGTGGTAAAGAGAGAATTCTACCAAGAAGTAGAATCAACAGCCAAAAAATTTAAGGTATTGACCGATGGGAAAGATAAGAAGAAAGAGGAGTTCGCGACAGAGATAGCCGGAACATTAGGGGCATATGCTACAGTGAACCAATTTTCAGTTGGGGTTTTGAAAAATCAGTTAAGGCGAAAAAATTGCCTCATCAAAACCTTAGAAGCTAAACTAGCCACAGCGGAGGAGGTTTCCAAGGACCAGGCGAACTCAGGGATAGAACAAGCAAGAATGGCCGATAAAAAAGAAATCGAGCTACTTAGATCCAGGCTCGAACAAGCAGAGTTGGAAGCTCATACTAGTCAAATATAGGCAGACCAACAAAGAGACTTGATAGGGCAGCTGCAGGTCAGGTTAGAGGTTGCCGAAAGCCAAGTTATAAATATCGGGATATTCCAGTCCCAGGCTATGGAGATTCGGAGCAGAGTTTTTGCTGCCCAACAAAGTTTACTTACCAAGGTAGAGATGATTCGGGATAACTGTCTGCTTATTGATAAAGTATTAGAAAACCTATCTGTCAGAGAGAGATACGCTGGAGCAGCTCGGATCACATTTCAAGAGGCTATAATAGCTACAACAAACAGAGAATCGGGAAAAGGTTCCATGTTTTCCGTGTCGAAACAGACCCGAGGTAATATTTTGTTGAAAGAATGGGAGCGCAACATATCGAAAGGCAAATTGCAAGCCAAAAATGTAAGGAAATCCTGCGAAGAGGCTTTCAGTTCTATAGATGGAAATCTTTTAGGGATTGATAGTGAGAGTAACGCTAAGACACTGAGTCAAATGAATATGGCGAAACTCGCGCTTGATATAAATGAGGAAGAAAAAAGAGATTCGGCCGAAGTCTCAGAAGTAACTTTGGCCGACATAGTTCAAATAGATAAATGGGTTATTAAACCAAGTGTACGATTGTGCACTATCGACATCCAAGACCGACAAATGGAGGAAAGGTTTTCAAAATTAGTTATAGATTGTTACATTTTTGAGGCCAATTGTCAAGCGGAACCTTCAAGGTTGATATCTCGGCTGGTGGAAAAATGTGTCACTTGTACTGGGCATGCGAGGGGACAGGCTTCTAGCACCAAATAAAGATAGAGATAAAGAAGTGAAACGATTGATCTCCTTCTTGTTGTAACTGAAAATTCTGGAACGATTGAGATTCCATCATATGTAAATTTGTATAAATATACAATAGAAGGAAGGAACAAAGGCTGGACCTTTTTGGGTCGATTGTAATAGAGATTTTCTACCTTGAGAGTTAATATAAAACAAATTCAAAGATTCTCAATTCCGTCACGACTGTGTTATGAGTTTGTTTCCTCGTATCTCATATTTCATTTCATTTCATATATTTATCTGATGAATGTTTCACTGTAACTTAGTACAACCTCTACTACAGTGAATGAATTTGAGTTTTCTATATTGTTTACCGTTTTTCCTCTGTACCGGCTATCAGCAGGTATAAGACCAGTGAACACTTTAGATTTCTATATATATTTTATGCATCATCAGGTTATCTCTTTATCTTTTTCTTCCTCTGTTTATAAGTGATATTCTCCCTTGATAGGAGCCTTACATGATAGACAACTTAATGTTTTCTTACACCTCATACACATTTATTTAAATATAACTCAGTTGTGGGAAAGGGCCTTTGGTTTGCACCCATGTTCACTATAGAAGCTATAAACGCTCCTTTATATGACCGAAATCGAGACAACATCTAAAAGATTTTGAGATTCTCTTATCTTTCTCTTCCTCTATGACTATCCCTGTGACAAGACAACCTAACATTGAACCTGGAATATCAGATCAAACACATATTTCCTTGAACATTTTTGATACTATTATTAAAACAACCACTACTCGGGTTGAACTTGAACGTTCGTGGGCAACAATTGAAAGGGACATAAACATCCAGGAGCAGATGGAAGCTAGACAATGACAACTTAGAAATCAGCCCTAGCTTCTCTTCCCGAAGGTTGACTTTTCTTCCTTCTCTACCCCTCACTCAATTTCGGATGCCTAGACACTGTACTTCTAAGCCTTAAATACAGACTCGGGAACAACATATTTTTGACGTCGTTGCCGGGGATCGAAGTTACGAAATCTTTTTCCCTGGGAAAACGACATTTTTTTTTTGTTGAAAGTGACACCCTTTGATAGTGAACAAAGAGTGTACACATTTTAAAGGCTTTCCAATCTTTCACTTGGCGACTCCATGATTAGTAAGCTGGCATTTGGTCGAAGGAATACCAGGAAAAACCCAGATGGTAAACAGACCACACCCGTTACCGATCCCAAGAAGATTTTAAAGGCGAGAGGCTCTCTTAAGCCTACCCCTGCAGTTTATTAGCTTAAATACCCACAACTGAAGACCAAGAGTTCTTCTGAACCTTCAACTTCATGCAGCCCTCTTTTCGACTCTAAGGATCTAACATCAAACTGCTCTGAAGTTAGAAGTGAAACCCATCCGATAACCTCCATAGTACACAAGGGAAAAAGCCCCGTGGAAAATTCTTCTGCAGTTGATGTATCGTCGACTCCTCAGTTAAATCTCACGACTTGACCCAGTCTCGAAGAATATTTCACACACCCAGTTTCCACACCCGTTGGTTCTCCTAATTATATCTCTTGCAAGTTCGAAGAGCCAAGCCCTCAAATCCATTACCAATCATCCTCGGATGTTTCACCCCGCGAAGAAAGTAAAGATTCTCTTTTAATATTCTAAAACCCCCTTTACAACTTTCCACTAATATCAATGGAAGCCGCCGGAGGGGGAGGTGGAGGGGTTGTCAGAGGAGGTGGTGGGGGTGCTCCTGAGGGAGGAGTTGGAGGTCAAGGTCCTGCCCCCCCTCCTAGAGTGTTTGCTAAAGTGGCAACAAGATACGCTCATTTGGTATTGCCCGTTCCTCTGCATGACCCTCCCGAAAATTATATAAAAAAATTGCCAAAATTCACTGGGGAAGGAGATCTGACCGCAGCTGAACACATAAATTTCTTTGATCAATTCACAGACATCCTAGGTCTCGAACATGAAGATGTTATTTGAGGCTTTTCGTCCAAACCTTCGAAGGTCAGGTTCGAACTTGGTTTCAGAGTCTACCTGCAGGATCCATCTTGTCCTATGATGCCTTGGAAGATGATTTCCTTAGACAATGGGGAGAAAGAAAGGACCACCTATACTATTTAACCGAGTTTGGGTCTTTAAGAAAAAAGAATTTCGAAACAATTATGAAGTTTATTTAGAGATTCAACAAGCTGTATAATAAAATCCTAGCCGAGGTTAAACCGTCCCAACCCGCAGCCAAAGTAACTTTCGTGGGGGATTTCGAACCAGATTTTGCACTTCTTTTACGGGAAAGAAGGGGAGCTACTATAAACCAAATGCAGGATGATGCTGTAGAAATTAAGTCCAATATGATGGCTTCTGGTAAGTTAAAATCTAAAGTAGAAGCGAGAAACCGAGAAACTAGATGTTTTAGAGAACAAGCACGGCCGTTAGGATCTAATAGATACATAGATGACAAAGTAGATGATATGGCCAGGATAATTAAGGAGCTCTCTAATAAGATATCCAGGATGGAGCTAGAACAGGCCAAAGTCGATTCTTTCGCCAAAAAGGATTTCAAGAGGAATCCCAATCCCCCAAACCAGTAGAGACAGATAAAAAACAAAGATCAGAAAATACAAACTCCCCTAAAGAACGGAAATTTTATAGGAGTGAATGATCTCTAAGATTTCAGAGATTTAGAGGATGATGTCATGAACTTTGATGATGACTGTACAAAACCTTATCTGACTAGGGAGGATTATGAAAAGTCTCTAAACACTCAACAATCATCTATTGAAGGTGAAGAAAGAGATTATACTGACCTTTGTAGTTATCAAGAAGAAATCGATATGATAATGGCTGAGGTCCAGCCTAGGTATAACTTGAGATCTAAGAGTAAGCCCATTGCAACTACTCAACCTAAGAAAATTCTCCCGAGAGGTCCAACTTATGAGCCTGTCCCGAAAGAAACTGTGTTATCTAACAACAAAGCGAAAGTAGTAAACGTGCAACAACCTAAAGTGGAGAAGGTTGAGACTCAAACCGAGGAAACCAAAGTAGCTAATACAAATACTCCTTTAACCAAGATCATGAGTAATAAGGCAGTCTAGAAAAATAAGGCAGAAAAGAAGGATTCGAAAGTCCCAGCTAGAGAAACAGACAAGGTGAGCGGAGTTTTCAGTTTTGAAAATGAGATAAATAAAATTAAGATACCAATTCCTCTGGTAGAGTTAGCAAAAAACCTAGTTTATTGAAAGTAGATTACCAAAGTGATAGGCGTTTCAGAGCAAGAAAGCCAATCTGACGTTTTGAACCTAGAAGATGATAAACCCAATATCACTTTTGGTCCACATTTTGAAGGAACCAAAGACGCTGTTGCTCCCTTTTATATCACCTTGAACGTATACGATCAATTGCTACATAATTGCATGTTGGACTCCGGAGCCTCACATAACGTGATGCCTAAAATTATTATGGATAGGTTGGGCCTCCAGATCACCAGACCTTATGAAGATCTTTACTCATTTGATTCGAAAAAATTTAAGTGCTTAGGAATGATAAAGGAATTAGTAGTCACTTTGGCACAGGTCCTGGTTAAGAGCGTCTTGATGGATGTGGTCGTTGCTGATATTCCCCCCAAGTACGGCTTACTGTTGTCTAGGTCATGGGGAGCCAAGCTGGGGGGTTCTCTTCAACTGGATATGACGTACACCACTATCCCTGTGTTTGGTGGGCAATTCACTCGGTTGTACAGGGAGACGAGGTTAGCATATACAGTAAGCGACCCTAAAAATACGAACAATTTTCCTATTTACGTTGCAGATCAAGATTTAGAAAATTGTATCTTATCTTTTGATGATGGTTTAGATGGTTACATGGACAAAAACGATATAGAGCATGAAGAGTCAGGTAACATGACCGGAGATATTTGTAACACCGGTATCTGGAAAATGTTTTTTGATGGTGCCTTGTCATGCGAAGGAGCTGGCGCAAGAATGTTTTTTGTGGCACCCGAAGCAAGGTTCGTGGTCCCTTTTTCTTACAGATTACAATGGGATATAGATTATACTAACAATGTATGTGAATACGAAGCCTTGGTCTTAGGATTAGAAGCTTCCAGGAGGTTAAAAATAAAAAACCTAGAGGTATACGAAGATGCAGAGTTGATAGTCAAACAAATAAATCAGCAATACCAGGCCAAACATCCCAGATTAAGATCATACCAAAATTGTGCTTGGGATCTAATGGAAATTTTTTTCTCGTCTGTAAATGTCCACTTCATCCCACGCACATAAAACTTACAGGCTGATGCATTAGCTAAAGCAACTTCAACTTTCACTCCTCCCACAACCTTTAAATTGAAGTATCACATAGAGATAAGACACAAGCCGTCTGTACCAGATAACATCCAACACTGGCAGGTTTTTGAGGATGATGAACAAATTAAGAAGTTTCTTGAAGCAATAAGTGATTTTTTCGAAACTCACACGGATCAAGAAAATCAGAATGACCAAATATGGATCATGCAAGAAGGGGAGGACCCTCAAAATTTTCAAGACAAAATCGCAAATCATCGCATGCTGGTCCTAAAAAATAACAAGATTCTGAAAGGACTGATACCTTTGGAAAGACTGTTTGATCAAAACGACATACCTGTAAAATCCACCTTACAACCCCAACCAGAAGAGGTTGAGGACTGTGACATAGGAACCAATGAAGAGTCTAGAATGATTAAAATATCTAAAATCCTTCCTCCTGAAATAAAAGACAAGTATAAGGACCTACTCAGACAGTTTAAAGACGTTTTTGCCTGGTCTTATGATGAGTTAAGAACCTACGACACTACCGTGATCGATCACAAGATACCTCTAAATCCTGGGGTCAAACCCTTTAGACAAAATCTTAGGCAGATCAACCCCATTTTATTGCCTATGGTCGAGAGAGAAGTGAAGAAGCTTTTAGAGGCGAAAATTATAGTACCTCTGAGATATTCTGACTGGGTGGCAAACCTGGTCCTGGTCAGAAAAAAGAGTGGGAAAATTATACTGTGTGTGGATTTCAGAAATCTAAATAAGTCATCCCTTAAATACAACTATCCGCTGCCTAAAATGGATCACATGCTAGAAAAGGTAGTTGGGGCAAACAAAATGTCCGTGATTGATGGTTTCTCTGGATATAATCAAATTGCCATGAATGAACAGGATAAAGAAAAAACAACTTTCACTACCCCTTGGGGCACCTTCATGTATGATAAAATGCCTTTTGGTTTGATGAATGCAGGAGCCATGTTCCAATGCACTATGGACATCGCTTTCATCGGAGAAAGGGATAAGTTCGTAGTCATCTATCTCGATGATTTGACTGTTTTTTCCAAATCTGACGAAGAGCATTTAGTACATCTTAAACAAACATTCGAAAAATGCCACAGGTTTGGTCTGTCCTTAAATCCCCAAAAATCACACTTTGCCATGCAAGAAGGTAAACTTCTGGGTCATATTGTATCTAGGGATGGAATTAAGATCGATCCTAAGAGAGTTGAAGCGATAGACACTATAAATATTCCTAGAAATGTAAAAGAAATTCAATCTTTCTTAGGAAAAATAATTTTTTAACGAAGATTTATCCCAAATTTCGCTGAAATTGTAAAATTGATCACAGATATGATGAAAAAGGACAGTGAAGTAAAGTGGACAACAGAGGCAAAAGCGTCGCTCACCCATATTAAGAAAGTCATAGCCGAGGCACCTATGTTGGCGAGCCCCGATTACCTAAAAGATTTTCTTATTTTCTCGTTTGCCTTTGAACACACGATTGTTGCGGTGCTCCTCTAAAAAAACAAAGAGGGTTTCGAACAACCGATCACCTTTTTCAGCAAGAGCCTCAGAGACGCAAAACTTAAATATGATATAATATAAAAACAAGCGTACGCCATGGTAAAAGCACTGAAGGCATTTAGAACATATGTATTGCACTCCAAGATAATCGCGTACGTACCTACTAGTTCTGTGAAGATATTTTGGTACAACCAGACAACGATGGGAAAAGAGGGCGATGGCTTGCTAAGATTCAAGAATTTGACCTGCAAATCAAAACTACTAAACTGGTAAAGGGACAAGGTTTGGCCAAACTTTTGGCCGAATAGAATTATAGAGCTCTGGGTATAAACTGTCTACAGGAATGTGACGAAGACATGAACATAAACGAGCTTGATGAACAAACGAATCCAATTAGGAACGAAGAGAAATTCATATCATCAGACTGGTACAGGAATATACTATCCTACCTACTGACTCTAAAATGCCCGAGTGAACTATCACCATCAAAAGCCAGGACTTTAAAGCTCCACGCGGTTAAGTATTGTATCGCCGAAAATCAACTATATTGGAAAGACCCACTCGGTTTCTTGTTAATCTGCTTAGTTGAATCGGAAACAGAAAGGGTTATAAGTGAATTTCATGAAGGAGTGTGTGGAGGACATAACGCTTGGAGAGACACAGCTTACAAAATTCTGAGGGCAGGGTATTACTGGCCAAAACTTTTCTCAAACGTTAACGCCAAGGTCCGAGCCTGTAACCCTTGTGAACTATTTGCAGGCAAACAGAAACTCCCGGCGCTACCTCTAGTTCTGGTCAAAACTGAAGCCCCTTTTCAACAATGGGGGCTAGATTTTATAGGCGAGATTAATCCACATTTTAGCGCCTAACACAAATGGATCCTAACCGCCACAGACTATTTTACTAAATGGGTGGAAGCTATTCCAACCAAAAGGGAAACTGACTCGGTGGTAATAGATTTCTTAGAAGACAATATTTTGTCAAGATTTGGCTGTCCCCCAAAGATAGTCACAGATAATGCCCAAGCTTTCAAATCTATGGCTATGATCAACTTCTGCCAAAAGTATAATATCATTCTTGGCCATTCCACAGCCTATTACCCTCAAGGAAATGGACTGGCTGAGTCATCTAACAAGAGCCTGATCAATATAATTAAGAAAGTGTTGGATGAAAACAAAAAGTCTTGGCATGTGCATTTAAAGTACGCCTTGTGGGCGAATCGCATGGGCACTAAAAAGTCTATCGACATTTCCCCTTTTCAGATGGTATATGGGACAGATGCGGTGTTACCTATAAATCTAGCGCTCCCAGTGATGAAATTATGGTATGATCATAATGAAGAACCTAATCATGTCACCAGGAGGATTAATTAGCTAATCGAGGTTCAATAACACAGGGTCGAAGTAGATGAAAGGTTGCAGAAGTAACAAGACGACATGAAGGCATTATTTGACTGTAGGGCAAAGGACAAAGACTTCCTCCCAGGTGATTCAGTATTAAGTTGGGATGCAAGGAGGGAAGAAACAACAAAACATGGTAAATTCGATCACCTCTGGTATGGGCCATTTAGGGTCTCGGCTCTCGAAGGAAAAAATTCTTTCCTACTAGAAAATCTAGACAGTGAAATCCTCAACGCCCCTGTCAACGGGCATTATCTGAAGCATTATATGACATAAGCAGTCGCCCAAAAAAAAAAAAAAAAAATTATATATTTATATATAGGATTTTTCATATAAATATATATTTCATCACGCATTGCTATTTTGATTTTCTTTTCTTTTCGTAAATTTTCCACACTTTTCAAAAAAGCCTTGATAACCTTCATATTTGCATTTTTACAGGATCCCAGCTGCAAATAAAAAGAGTAGGAGAAGTAAACAAAAAGTCGGGTATCGGAAAATAAATAGGCGCAAACAGGTGATAAAAAAGATTTTTGATATTTTGGAAAGAAAATGAAATGGTAAGGTAAAGGTGAGATTTCCTAACAGAATTGTTTTGAAGAACTTTCAAAGAAAACCAAGATAACCTCATAAGATACAACAACATCGTCTAAAATAATGAATAAAAGAACATCGACATGGTTAAGCGTTTACGAAAGAGTAAGACGAAATAAACAAGTCAGTCAAAGTAAAGCGTCCCGCCAAAAAAATCTTTAAGAGTAAGTTTTGATTTTTTGACCTCTGTTTTTCAGTTCTTAGATCTTTTTCTGTCACCCTTTTCTGTTTTCGGGTTTATCTTTTGAAAAGCCAACATCTTTCTGTTTTCGCATATGTAGGGAGAAGAGATTACGTTTTAACCTCGAGAGATTTAAAGCAGATTGTGGAAAGAAAGTGGGTCTTCACAATTCCTCGACTCCTTACTAAACAAAGTGATGCTTAAGAGATCCTAACTTTTCTAGGCTTTTCAACAGTTTCAGAAGATTAAGGCTTGCTCAAATAGGAAACTCCCAAAAATTTAATTTTTCCCTTTCTCCCTGCGAACGAAGGTGTTGTGAAATTTAAGGAAAGGTTGGTGCTGAGTAATCAAAGTAAGTTGACAGACCTATAATGAAAAATATTACACAGATAGCAGCCCTCATATAAACTGATTGCCCCCATCTTCGTGCTCTAAAAAGAAAATTATAAGACAGGTGGTGAAAGGAAATTCAGAAATGATTGCCCCCACCTAGTCCAAAGACGATGAAAGAAAATTCAGAAATGATTGCCCTCGTCTCAAGCATTTAAATGCATAAATATATTCTGAAGTGGTGAAAGGAAATTCAGTAAAAAGGACCAGATAACTTCACCTGGGTACTGAACAGGCTCGCTGGCAGTGAAGCAATATCTGAGATATCTGTAAGGCTGTTATACATGAATATCACTCTACTCTGGTAACCGATTTTTCCCAAAACCCAAACTACATCCCAAGTTCAGACAGGGCTTCCTGATTAAAAACGTATATTTTTCTTCTTTTGATGCAAGCTGATAGCCACAAGATCTGTTGGGTCTCCTAGAATTGTTTTGATTGTCTTAATGCATACCTGAATTCAGTAACGGGAATGAGAAAGTCGTGAAAGGGACTACAGCTAAGTTTTAAAAGTATCTGAGTTTTGAAAATCTTTTCAAAGGTAAAAAACAAAGTCCCTTTCCCCTTCGGTATCCTGTTCTAAGGAACATTTTCACTGGATTAAAGCCATTGACTCCATTTACCCAATATAGGCACGTGGTCTACTGTTCTTCCCATCTTGCAGGAAAACGAGATTTGTAGCTGGAGCCTATGTTGGAGCCACCTTTGTTTTCTTCAGCCTGTTTGAAAGTTTATATCTTACCGTTTGAAATCGAAAGCTGGTTTTCATATTTTCCTTTATTTTTTCCCAAATCTCGAAAGTCTCATCACGCAAGCAGGGACGGTTAAGGTAAGATTTATTTTTTCAATCGTTTAAAACGAGTCTCTCCTTTTTTACCTCAGGATGTCGTATGTCGGGAGTTATAGATCACACAGTTTGCAAGTTCCGAAGGGCGAAACGATGAACTGGTTTTGAAAGTTTACCCAGATCAGTATCAAGAGTAAAGATACGCTAAACAACAGTTAAGCATCATCGGGACTTCGTGTCTCGGCGTTTGCTAACTCAAAGAGTCTTACCGTCATACCCACGATAGCCGAAACCACGAAATTCTTGTTTTAGTAACCTGGGTTAATGTTAAAAGTAAAAGAGTTTAGTTGCGGTTAAGCTCTGTTGGGAACTCACAACTCAACATGATTTGCTTCAAAAACTATACCTTCGAAGCCCCGATTCGTGAAGTCGCGACGTAAATAAAAACGTAATTAATTAAATGCTTAATCCGGTTTTATCTTCCTTTTGAATTAAATCATATCATCGCGATCTCGTGATTTCGCAACTCGGCATTCGAGCCTCTAAAAAACTATACCTTCGAAGCTCCGAGTCGCGATCTCACGATTTCGCAACTCGACATACGAGCCTCCCGGAAGTTATACCCTCGAAGCTCCGAGTCGCGAAGTCACGATATAAATAAAAACATAATTATTTAAACACTTAATCCTAGTTATGTTTTTCATTAATTAAAGCTAATTATTGCAATCTCGGGTTTTGGAGGTTTAAAAGGTTAAAGTGAAAACTCGCGATGAGACGAGTGCCGAAATATTAATTAACGATTAAAAGGGCCTGATTAATTAAGCTAAACCAGCATTACCAATGTGTTAATACGAAAATTAATATGCACAATCTACGAGGAAATTTGAAACTTTCCATGCGCCAACTTGCATTACAAACTGTCAAAATTTATGACATTAATTGGAAATGAGGCGAATTGACAAGAAAGGATTTGGATTTTATTGCTAAATTTATATTTAAGAACGATTTGACTGTTCTGACTCTAAGGACAACCTAGTTTAAATAGTCGAATACATGAATCTTTTATTTGTTGTCACAAATTTCATTTCTATTCTATGTAGAGCAACTTTTCTCGAGCGAACTAATTTCTGTATGTATACGTATTTTTATCGCAGGAGAGCTAAAGTAGATTTCCAAGCCATGGCTCTGCGAAAGGAGTCTAAAGCCACTGTTGAGGTTTCAGGACAAGGTTCAGACAATGTTTCTGATACTTCACCTCGAAGTGTCGACTCTGTCAGGACCTGGTCATATATTTCTGAGGTTCTACAGTCTGAATTGGTAGATGTTTCGGATGATTCCAGTGATAATGAAAAAGGCGACCTGATAACCAAGTATAAGATCATCGTCCAGGCTGGGATGCATAAGGTAGTGGCTAGGCCACGTCTACTCCCTTACTACGACATGGTCTGGTGGGCATTAGACCATGTAGATATACAAACCAGAACCATCGTCAACAAGCAGGGGGTCACCATCGGGATTTTTAGACCCGAATAATTGCAAGCTATGTACAAGTTGCCGACCGTGTCAAACTTTACATACAATGCTTAATTCCTGGAGGAGTTTAAACAAAAGGAATGTGTGCAATATGACAAGACTATGTCTGGTTTAATCAAAGATTGGGTTTCACACCCTGCTAAGTTCAGGGCAGACAATAATGGCATATATTCAATATCTTCTCTAGAACCACAGTTCAAATACATCGCTATGATGACCTGCAGATTATATGGGAGAGAGGACACCACACATTTTTTCCTTCAATGGGTGCCTCTAATTCACACAGTCGCCGAAGGCTGTTCCTTCGACTGGGATAAACTACTGTCTGATAGTTTAACCAGTCGAGTTATAGAGTATCGAGCACAGAAGGAGAGCGGAAATATGGCTTCATTTTTTATGTCCGCGTATATTATGGACGCTGTGTGTTTTCTGACACCTTTTCCTTTGATGAGTTGGAGTTGGACTCTAGTGGAAGCCGAGCCCATCCATGTCTACCATTCAAAGATGTGGGAAGACAAAGCTTCAGATTTTGTGTATGAAATATTCAACTGGGTGATGGTACCGCTGCATGTCACTATCTTCGGCCACCCACCACACAGGATCTCAGACAGTATTGCAGTAAATCTCAGCAATATAGCCGACTGGTATGTGGAAGAACAATTTTCATATCTTAGGGTTTTCAGCGCTTCTGTTCCTCCGCATGCCCTACCATTATTCATACCCGACAGGCTGGCTTGCCATGAGATTGCCAGGCAAACAGTAATTGGTGGCATAAGTAAGGAACTTAAGGGATATTCTAAAAAGATATGGCCACCTTTTCCTATTCATTTAAATTCATATTCTTTGTTAGATTTTGGGCATGCTAAAGCTGAGGTAGCAGCACTGGAAGACCTGAACTTGGTTCATATCCAATTCAAAAAGCACGATCAACATAGGGTCGTAAGTAATCATTTAGCCAATTGTGGGCTCAAAAGGTTCGAGCATGAAAATTCACCCTCGGATGACATTTTCCGAGGTACGAGATCTTATGCTGAGGTTTCGGCTCGGATACAAGCCCTGACACCTGAAGAGAGGGCTGATGTTTTGAAATTTCAAGAACATAGGCAGAGTTGTCTCCCTCCAGTATTGCGGGGTGAGAATCCGATAACATCAAAGGTGTAGGGAAAAGAAGTCAAAGGCTCCAAAGATTCGGCACCCAAATAAGAAGAACACCAGGACAGGGAAGAGCAAACCGGGAGCCAGAAACCAGAAATAAAAACTCTCGATCCACCAAAAAAGATGCCTCCAGTTGCCACTCTCGGCCAAACAAATAAGCAAGTCGGAGATCCCATTGTATCCATTACTCCCTTATAGTCAACTCAAGGGAACATAGATGCAGGGTGGATTTTCAATGAAGAATTGAGACCTATAAGGATTGAAGAGCTCCCTCCAAATGAATTCTTTTTTGATAAAAAGAGGAAAGCTGTGGTAAAAAGAGAATTCTACCAAGAAGCAAAATCAACGGCTAAAAAAATTTAAGGTATTGACCGATGGGAAAGATAAGAAGAAAGAGGAGTTCGTGACAGAGATAGCCAGAACATTAGGGGCGTATGCTACAGCGAACCAATTTTCAGTTGGGGTTTTGAAAAATCAGTTAAAGCGAAAAAATTTCCTCATTAAAACCTTAGAAGCTAAACTAGGCACAATGGAGGAGGCTGCCAAGGACCAAGCGAACTCAGGGATAGAACAAGCAAGAATGGCCAATAAAAAAGAAATCGAGCTGCTCAAAGCCAGGCTCAAACAAGCAGAGCTGGTAGCTCATACCAGTCAAATATAGGTAGACCAACAAAGAGACTTGATTGGGCAGCTGCAGGTCATGTTAGAGGTTGCCAAAAGCCAAGTTATAAATATCGGGATATTCCAGTCCCAGGCTATGGAGATTCGGAGCAGAGTTTCTACTGCCCAGCGAAGTTTACTTACCAAGGTAGAGACGATTCAGGATAACTGTCTACTTATTGATCAATTATTAGAAAACCTATCTGTCAAAGAGAGAGAGAAGCTGGAGCAGCTCGGATCGCATTTCAAGAGGCTATAATAGCTACAGTAAACAGAGAATCGGGAAAAGGTTCCATGTTTTCTGTGTCGGAACAAACCCGAGGTAATATTTTGTTGAAAGAATGGGAGCGCAGCATATCACAAGGCAAATTGCAAGCCAAGAGTGTAAGGAAATCCTGTGAAGAGTCTTTCAGTTCTATAGATGGAAATCTTTTAGGGATTGATAGTGAGAGTAACGCTGAGACACTGAGCCAAATGAATATGGCGAAACTCGCGCTTGATATAAATGAGGAAGAAGAAAGAGATTCGACCAAAGTCTCACAAGTAACTCTGGCCGACATAGTTCAAATAGATAAAAGGGTTATTAAACCAAGTGTATGATTATGCACTATCGACATCCAAGACTGACAAATGGAGGAAAGGTTGTCAAAATTAGTTAAAGATTGTTACATTTTTGAGGCCAATTGTCAAGCGGAACCTTCAAGGTTGATATCTCGGCTGGTGGAAAAATGTGTCACTTGTACCGGGCATGCGAGGGGACAGGCTTCTGGCACCAAATAAAGACATAGATAAAGAAGTGAAACAATTGATCTCCTTCTTGTTGTAACTGAAAATCCTGGAAGGATTGAGATTCCATCATATGTAAATATGTTTAAATATACAATAGAAGGAAGGAACAAAGGCTGGACCTTTTTGGGTCGATTGTAATAGAGATTTTCTACCTTGAGAGTGAATATAAAGCAAATCTGAAGATTCTCAATTCCGTCACGACTGTGTTATGAGTTTGTTTCCTCGTATCTCATATTTCATTTCATTTCATATATTTATCTGATGAATGTTTCGCTGTAACTTAGTATAACCTCTACTACAGTGAATGAATTTGAGTTTTCTATATTGTTTACCGTTTTTCCTCTGTACCGGCTATCAGCAGGTATAAGACCAGTGAACACTTTAGATTTCTATATATATTTTATGCATCATCAGGTTGTCTCTTTATCTTTTTCTTCCTCTGTTTATAAGTGAGATTCTCCCTTGATAGGAGCCTTACATGATTGGCAGCTTAATGTTTTCTTACACCTCATACACATTTATTTAAATATAACTCAGTTGCGGGAAAGGGCCTTTGGTTTGCACCCATGTTCACTACAGGAGCATTAAACTCTCCTTTATATGACCGAAATCGAGACAACATCTAAAATATTTTGAGATTCTCTTATCTTTTTGTTCCTCTATGACTGTCCTTGTGACAAGACAGCCTAACATTGAACCCAGAATATCAGATCAAACACATATTGCCTTGAACCTTTTTGATACTATTATTAAAATAGCCACTACTTGGGTTGAACTTGAACGTTTGTGGGCAGCGATTGAAAGGGACATAAACATCCAGGATCAGATGGAAGCTAGAGAACGACAACTTAGAAATCAGCCCTAGCTTCTCTTCCCGAAGGTTGACTTTTCTTCCTTCTCTACCCCTCACTCACTTTCGGATGCCTAGACACTGTACTTCTAAGCCTTAAGTACAGACTCGGGAACAACATCTTTTTGGCGTCGTTGCCGAGGACTGAAGTTATGAAATCTTTGTCCCTGGGAAAACGACATTTTTTTTTCGTTGAAAGTGACACCCTTTGATAGTGAACAAAGAGTGCACACATTTTAAAGGCTTTCCAATCTTTCACTTGGCAACACCACGATTAGTAAGCTGGCATACGGTTGAAGGAATACCAGGAAAATCTCGGATGATAAACAGACCACACCCGTTACCGATCCCGATAAGGTTTTAAAGGTGAGAGGCTCTCTTAAGCCTACCCCTGCAGTCTATCAGTTTAAATACCCACAACTGAACACCAAGAGTTCTTCCGAACCTTCAACTTCACGCAGCCCTCTTTTTGACTCTAAGGATCTAACATCAAACTGCTCTGAAGTTAGAAGTGAAACCCGTCCGATCACCTCCATAGTACACAAGGGAAAAATCCCTGTGGAAAATTCTTCTACAGTCGATGTATCGTCGACTCCTCAGTTAAATCTCGCGACTTCACCCAGTCTTGAAGAATATTTCACACACCCAGTTTCCAAAATCGTTGGTTCTCCTAATTATATCTCTTGCAAGTTTGAAGAGCCAAGCCCTCACATCCATTACCAATCATCCTTGGATGTTTCACCCCACGAAGAAAGTAAAGATTCACTTTTAATATTCCAAAACCCCCTTTACAACTTTCCACTAATATCGATGGCAGCCGCTGGAGGGGGAGGTGGAGGGGTTGTCGGAGGAGGTGGTGGGGGTGCTCCTGGGGGAGGAGTTGGAGGTCAAGGTCCTGCCCCCCCTCCCAGAGTGTTTTCTAAAGTGGCAGCAAGATACGCTCATTTGGTATTGCCCGTTCCTCTGCATGACCTTCCCGAAAATTATATAAAAAATTTGCCAAAATTCACTGAGAAAGGAGATCTGATAGCAGCCAAACACATAAATTTGTTTGATCAATTCGCAGACATCCTAGGTCTCGAACATGAAGATGTGTATTCAAGGCTTTTCATCCAAACCTTCGAAGGTCAGGTCTGAACTTGGTTTCAGAGTCTACCTGCAGGATCCATCTTGTCCTATGATGCCTTGGAAGATGCATTCCTTAGACAATGGGGAGAAAGAAAGGACCACCTATACTATTTAACTGAGTTTGGGTCTTTAATAAAAAAGAATTCAGAAACAATTATGGAGTTTATTCAGAGATTCAACAAGTTGTATAATAAAATCCCAGCCGAGGTTAAACCGTCCCAACCCGCAGCCAAAGTAACTTTCGCGGGGGCTTTCGAACCAGATTTTGCACTTCTTTTACGTGAAAGAAGGGGAGCTACTATAAACCGAATGTAGGATGACACTGTAGAAATTGAGTCCAATATGATGGCTTCTGGTAAGTTAAAAACTAAAGTAGAAGCGGGAAACCGAGAAACTAGACGCTTTAGAGACAAAATCGCAAATCATCGCATGCTGGTCCTAAAAAATAACCAGATTCTGAAAGGACTGATACCTTTGGAAAGACTGTTTGATCAAAATGACATACCTATAAAATCCACCTTACAACCCCAACCAGAAGAGGTTGAGGACTGTGACATAGGAATCAATGAAGAGTCTAGAATGGTTAAAATATCTAAACTCCTTCCTCCTGAAATAAAAGACAAGTATACAGACCTACTCAGACAGTTTAAAGACGTTTTCACCTGGTCTTATGACGAGTTAAGAACCTATGACACTACCGTGATTGATCACAAGATACCTCTAAAGCCTGGGGTCAAACCCTTTAGACAAAATCTTAGGCAGATCAACCCCATTTTATTGCCTGTGGTCGAGAGAGAAGTGAAGAAGCTTTTAGTGGCGAAAATTATAGTACCTCTGAGATATTCCGACTGGGTGGCAAACCTGGTCCCGGTCAGAAAAAAGAGTGGGGAAATTAGACTGTGTGTGGATTTCAGAAATCTAAATAAGTCTTCTCTTAAATACAACTATCCGCTGCCTAAAATGGATCACATGCTAGAAAAGGTAGTTGGGGCGAACAAAATGTCTATGATTGACGGTTTCTCTGGATATAATCAAATTTCCATGAATGAACAGGATAAAGAAAAAACAACTTTCACTACCCCTTGGGGCACCTTCATGTATGATAAAATGCCTTTCGGTTTGATGAATGCAGGAGCCACGTTCCAACGCGCTATGGACATCGCTTTCATCAGAGAAAGGGATAAGTTCGTAGTCATCTATCTCGATGATTTGACTGTTTTTTCCAAATCCGACGAAGAGCATTTAGTATATCTTAAACAAACATTCGAAAAATGCCACAGGTTTGGTCTGTCCTTAAATCCCAAAAAATCACACTTTGCCATGCAAGAAGGTAAACTTTTGGGTCATATTATATCTAGGGATGGAATTAAGATCGATCCTAAGAGAGTTGAAGCGATAGACACTATAAATATTCCTAGAAATGTAAAAGAAATTCAATCTTTCTTAGGAAAAATAATTTTTTTACGAAGATTTATCCCAAATTTCGCTGAAATTGTAAAATTGATCACAGATATGATGAAAAAGGACAGCGAAGTAAAGTGGACAACAGAGGAAAAAGCGTCATTCGCCCATATTAAGAAAGTCATAGCCGAGGCACCTGTGTTGGCGAGCTCCGATTACCTAAAAGATTTTCTTATTTTCTCGTTTGCCTCTGAACACACGATTGCTGCGGTGCTCCTCTAAAAAAACGAAGAGGGTTTCGAACAACCGATCGCCTTTTTCAGCAAGAGCCTCAGAGACGCAGAACTTAAATATGATATAATAGAAAAATAAGCGTACGCCATGGTAAAAGCACTGAAGGCATTTAGAACATATGTATTGCACTCCAAGATAATCGTGTACGTACCTACTAGTTCTGTGAAAGATATATTGGTACAACCAGAAAACGATGGGAAAAGAGGGCGATGGCTTGCTAAGATTCAAGAATTTGACCTAGAAATCAAACCTACTAAACTGGTAAAGGGACAAGGTCTGGCCAAACTTTTGGCCGAATCGAATTACAGAGCTCTGGGTATAAACTGTCTGCAGGAATGTGATGAAGACATGAACATAAACGAGCTTGATGAACAAACAAATCCAATCAGGATCAAAGAGAAATTTGTATCATCAGACTGGTACAGGAATATAGTATCCTACCTTCTGACTCTAAAATGCCCAAGTGAACTATCACCATCAAAATCCAGGACTTTAAAGCTCCATGCGGTTAAGTATTGTATCGCTGAAAATCAACTATATTGGAAAGACCCACTCGGTTTCTTGTTAATCTGCTTAATCGAATCGGAAACATAAAGGGTTATAAGTGAATTTCACGAAGGAGTGTGTGGAGGACATCACGCTTGGAGAGTCACAGCATACAAAATTATGAGGGCAGGGTATTACTGGCCAAAATTTTTCTTAGACGTTAACGCCAAGGTCCGAGCCTGTAACCCTTGTCAACTATTTGCAGGCAAACATAAACTCCCGACGCTACCTCTAGTTCTGGTCAAAACTGAAGCCCCTTTTCAACAATGGGGGCTAGATTTTATAGGCGAGATTAATCCACATTCTAGCGCCCAACACAAATGGATCCTAACCGCCACAGACTATTTTACTAAATGGGTGGAAGCTATTCCAACCAAAAGGGCAACTGACTTGGTGGTAATAGATTTCTTAGAAGACAATATTTTGTTAAGATTTGGCTGTCCCCGAAAGATAGTCACAGATGATGCCCAAGATTTCAAATCTATGGCTATGATCAACTTCTGCCAAAAGTATAATATCATTCTTGGCCATTCCACAGCGTATTACCCTCAAGGAAATGGACTGGATGAGTCATCTAACAAGAGCCTGATCAATATAATTAAGAAAGTGTTGGATGAAAACAAAAAATCTTGGCATGTGCATTTAAAGTACGCCTTGTGGGCGAATCGCATAGGCACTAAAAAGTCTATCGGCATTTCCCCTTTTCAGATGGTATATGAGACAGATGCAGTGTTACCTATAAATCTAGCGCTCCTAGTGATGACATTATAGCACGATCAGAATGAAGAACCTAATCATGTCACTAATAGGATTAATCAGCTAATCAAGGTTCAACAACATAGGGTCGAAGTAGATGAAAGGTTGCAGAAGTACCAAGACGACATGAAGGCATTATTCGACCATAGGGCAAAGGACAGAGACTTCCTCCCAGGTGATTTAGTATTAAGGTGGGATGCAAGGAGGGAAGAAACAACGAAACATGGTAAATTCAATCACCTCTAGTATGGGCCATTTAGGGTCTCGGCTCTCGAAGGAAAAAATTCTTTCCTACTGGAAAATCTAGACGGTGAAATCCTCAATGCCCCTATCAACAGGCATTATCTGAAGCATTATATGACATAAGCAGTCGCCAAAAAAAATAA
>ML782210.1:520561-535143 GCA_009831015.1 Picea engelmannii
CTTTTCTTTTCGTAATTTTTTGACACTTTTCAAAAAAGCCTTGATAACCTTCATATTTGCATTTTTACAGGATCCCAGCTGCAAACAAAAAGAGTAGGAGAAGTAAACGGAAAGTCGGGTATCGGAAAATAAATTGGCGCAAATAGGTGATAAAAAAGATCTTTGATATTTTGGAAAGAAAATGAAATGGTAAGGTAAAGGTGAGATTTCCTAACAGACTTGTTTTGAAGAGATTTCAAAGAAAACCAAGATAACCTCATAAGATACAACAACATCGTCTGAAATAATAAATAAAAGAGCATCTACATGGTTAAGCGTTTACGAAAGAGTAAGACGAAATAAACAAGTCAGTCAAAGTAAAGCGTCCCCCCAAAAAAATCTTCAAGAGTAAGTTTTGATTTTTTGACCTCTGTTTTTCAGTTCTTAGATATTTTTCTGTCACCCTTTTCTGTTTTCGGGTTTATCTTTTGAAAAGCCAACATCTTTCCATTTTCGCATATGTAGGGAGAAGAGATTATGTTTTAACCTCGAGAGATTTAAAGCAGATTGTGGAAAGAAAGTGGGTCTTCACAATTCCTCGGTCCCTTACTAAACAAAGAGATCCTAACTTTTCTAGGCTTTTCAACAGTTTCGGAAGATTGAGGCTTGCTCAAATAGGAAACTCCCAAAAATTTAATTTTTCCCTTTCTCCCTGCGAACGAAGGTGTTGTGAAAGTTAAGGAAAGGTTGGTGCCGAGTAATCAAAGTAAGTTGACAGACCTATAATGAAAAATATTACACATATATCAGCCCTCATATAAACTGATTGCCCCCATCTTCGCGCTTTAAAAAGGAAATTATAAGACAGGTGGTGAAAGGAAATTCAGAAATGATTGCCCCCACCTAGTCCAAAGACGATGAAAAGAAATTCAGAAATGATTACCCTCCTCTCAAGCATTTAAATGCATAAATATATTTCGAAGTGGTGAAAGGAAATTCAGTAAAAAGGGCCAGATAACTTCATCGGGGTACTGAACAGGCTCGCTGGCAGTGAAGCAATATCTGAGATATCTGTAAGGCTGTTATACATGAATATCACTCTACTCTGGTAACCGATTTTTCCCAAAACCTGAACTACATCCCAAGTTCAGACAGGGCTTCCTGATTAAAAACGTATATTTTTCTTCTTTTGATGCAAGACGATAGCCACAAGATCTGTTGGGTCTCCTAGAACTGTTTTGATTGTCTTAATGCAGACCTGAATTCAGTAACGAGAATGAGAAAGTCATGAAAGGGACTACAACTAAGTTTTAAAAGTATCTGAGTTTTGAAAATCTTTTCAAAGGTAAAAAACGAAGTCCCTTTCCCCTTCGGTATCCTGTTCTAAGGAACATTTTCGCTGGATTAAAGCCATTGACTCTATTTACCCAATAGGCACATGGTCTATTGTTCTTCCCGTCTTGCAGGAAAACGGGATCCGTAGCTGGAGCCTATGTTGGAGTCACCTTTGTTTTCTTCAGCTTGTTTGAAAGTTTATATCTTACCGTTTGAAATCGAAAGCTGGTTTTCATATTTTCCTTTATTTTTTCCCAAATCTCGGAAGTCTCATCACGTAAGCAGGGACGGTTATTATACTCTTAAGGTAAGATTTATTTTTTCAATCGTTTAAAATGAGTCTGTCCTTTTTTACCTTGGGATGTCACATGTCGGGAGTTATAGATCACACAGTTTGCAAGTTCCGAAGGGAGAAACGACGAACTAGTTTTTGAAAGTTTACCCAGATCAGTACCGAGAGTAAAGATACGCTAAACCACAGCTAAGCATCATCGGGACTTCATGTTTCGGCGTTTTCTAACTCAATGTGTCTTACCGTCATACCCACGATAGCCGAAACCACGAAATTCTTGTTTTAGTAACTTGGGTTAATGTTAAAAGTAAAAGAGTTTAGTTGCGGTTAAGCTCTGTCGGGAACTCGCAACTCGACATGTTTTGCTTCAAAAACTATACCTTCGAAGCCCCGAGTCGTGAAGTCGCGACGTAAATAAAAACGTAATTAATTAAACGCTTAATCCGGTTTTATCTTCCTTTTGAATTAAATCATATCATCGCAATCTCACGATTTCGCAACTCGACATACGAGCCTCTCAAAAACTATACCTTCGAAGCTCCGAGTCGCGAAGTCGCGATCTCATGATTTCGCAACTCGGCATACGAGCCTCCCGGAAGTTATACCCTTGAAGCTCCGAGTCACGAAGTTGCGATATAAATAAAAACGTAATTATTTAAACACTTAATCCTGGTTACGTTTTTCATTAATTAAAGCTAATTATCACAATCTCGGGTTTTGGAGGTTTAAAAGGTTAAAGTGAAAACTCGCGATGAGACGAGTGCCAAAAGATTAATTAACGATTAAAAGGGCCTGATTAATTAAGCTAAACCAACATTACCAGTGTGTTAATACAAAAATTAATATGCACAGTCTACGAGGAAATTTTAAACTTTCCATGCGCCAACTTGCATTACAAACTGTCAAAATTTATGATATTAATTGGAAATGAGGCGAATTGACAAGAAAGGATTTGGTTTTTATTGCTAAATTTATATTTAAGAACGATTTGACCGTTCTGACTCTAAGGACAACCTAGTTTAAATGGTCGAATACATGAATCTTTTATTTGTTGTCACAAATTTCATTTCTATTCTATGTAGAGCAACTTTTCTCGAGCGAACTAATTTTTGTATGTATACATATTTTTATCGCAGGAGAGATAAAGTAGATTTCCCCGCCATGACTCTGCGAAAGGCGTCTAAAGCCACTGTTGAGGTTTTAGGACAAGGTTCAGACAACGTTTCTGATACTTCACCTCGTAGTGTCGACTCTGTCAGGACTTGGTCATATATTTTTGAGGTTCTACAGTCCGGATTGGTAGATGTTTCGAATGATTCCAGTGATAATGAAAAATACGACCTGATAACCAAGTATAAGATCGTCGTCCATGCTGGGATGCATAAGGTAGAGGCTAGGCCACGTCTGCTCCCTTACTATGACATGGTTTGGTGGGCATTAGACCATGTAGATATACCAACCAGAACCATCGTCAACAAGCAGGGGGTCACCATGTGGATATTTAGACCCGAACAATTGCAGGCTATGTACAAGTTGCCGACCGTGTCAAACTTTACATACAATGCCGAATTCCTGGAGGAGTTTAAACATAAGGAATGTGTGCAATATGACAAGAATATGTCTAGTTTAATCAAAGATTGGGTTTCACACCCTGCTAAGTTCAGGGCAGACAGTAATGGCATATATTCAATATATTCTCTAGAACCACAGTTGAAATACATCGCTATGATGACCTGCAGATTATATGGGAGAGAGGACACCACACATTGTTTCCTTCAATGGGTGCCTCTAATTCACACAGTTGCCGAAGGCTGTTCCTTCGACTGGGCTAAACTACTGTCTGATAGTTTAACCAGTCGAGTTATAGAGTATCGAGTGCAGAAGGAGAGCGGAAAGATGGCTTCATTTTTTTATGTCCGCGTATATTATGGACGCTGTGTGTTTTCTGATGCCTTTTCCTTTGATGATTTGGAGCTGGACTCCAGCGGAAGCTGAGCCCATCCATGTCTACCATTCAAAGATGTGGGAAGACAAAGCTTCAGATTTTGTGTATGAAATCTTCAACTGGGTGATGGTACCGCTGCATGTCACTATCTTCGGCCACCCGCTACCCAAGATCTCAGACAATATTGCGGTAAATCTTAGCAATATAGCTGACTGGTATGTGGAAGAACAATTTTCATATCTCAGTGTTTTTAGCGCTTCTGTTCCTCCATATGCCCTACCATTATTCATACCCGACAGGCTGGCTTGCCGTGAGATTGCTAGGCAAACAATAATTGGTGGCGTAAGTAAGGAACTTAAGGGATATTCTGAAAAGGTATGGCCACCTTTTCCTATTCATTTAAATTCATATTCTTTGTTAGATTTTGGGCATGCTAAAGCTAAGGCAGCAGCCCTGGAAGACTTGAACTTGGTTCATATCGAATTCAAAAAGCACGATCCACACAGGGTCGTAAGTAATCATTTAGCCAATTGCAGGCTCAAAAGGTTCGAGCACGAAAATTCACCCTAGGATGACATTTTCCGAGGTACGAGATGTTATGCTGAGGTTTTGGCTTGGATACAAGCCCTAACACCTAAAGAGAGGGCTGATGTTTTAAAATTTCAAGAACATAGGCGGAGTTGTCTCCCTCCAGTATTGCGGTGTGAGAATATGATAGCAGCAGAGGTGTAGGAAAAAGAAGTCGAAGGCTCCAAAGATTTGACACCTGAACGATAAGAACACCAGGATAGGGAAGAGCAAACCAGGAGCTAGAAACCAGAAATAAAAACTCCCGATCTGCCGAAAAAGTTGCCTCCAGTTGCCACTCCTGGCCAAACAGCTAAGCAAGTCGGAGATCCCATTGTATCCATTACTCCCTTACAGTCAACTCAAGGTAACATAGACACAGGGTGGATTTTCAATGAAGAATTGAGACCTATAAGGATTGAAGAGCTCCCTCCAAATGAATTATTTTTTGATAAAAAGAGGAAAGCTGTGGTAAAAAGAGAATTCTACCAAGAAGGAGAATCAATGGCCAAAAAATTTAAGGTATTGACCGATGGGAAAGATAAGAAGAAAGAGGAGTTCGCGATAGAGATAGCTGGAACATTAGGGGTGTATGCTACAACGAACCAATTTTCAGTCGGGGTTTTGAAAAATCAGTTAAAGCGAAAAAATCGCCTCATCAAAACCTTAGAAGCTAAACTAGCCACAACAGAGGAGGCTGCCAAGGACGAGGCGAACTCAGGGATAGAACAAGCAAGAATGGCCGATAAAAAAGAAATCGAGCTGCTCAAAGCCAGGCTCGAACAAGCAGAGCTGGTAGCTCATACCAGTCAAATATAGGTAGACTAGCAAAGAGACTTGATAGGGCGGCTGCAGGTCAGGTTAGAGCTTATCGAAAGCCAATTTATAAATATCGAGATATTCCAGTCCCAGGCTATGGAGATTCGAAGCAGAGTTTCTGCTGCCCAACGAAGTTTACTTACCAATGTAGAGACGATTCGGGATAACTGTCTGCTTATTGATCAAGTATTAGAAAACCTATCTGTCAGAGGGAGAGAAGCTGGAGTAGCTCGGATCGCATTTCAAGAGGCTGTAATAGCTACAACAAACAGAGAATCGGGAAAAGGTTCCATGTTTTCCGTGTCGAAACAGACTCGAGGTAATATTTTGTTGAAAGAATGGGAGCGCAGCATATCGGAAGGCAAATTGCAAGCCAAGAATGTAATAAAATCCTGCGAAGAGGCTTTCAGTTCTATAGATGGAAATCTTTAGGGATTGATAGCAAGAGTGACGCTGAGACACTGAGCCAAATGAATATGGCGAAACTCGCGCTTGATATAAATGAGGAAGAAGAAAGAGATTCGGCTGAAGTCTCAGAAGTAACTTTGGCCGACATAGTTCAAATAGATAAATGGGTTATTAAACCAAGTGTACGATTGTGCACTATCGACATCCAAGACCGACAGATGGAGGAAAGGTTGTCAAAATTAGTTAAATATTGTTACATTTTTTAGGCCAATTGTCAAGCAGAACCTTCAAGGTTGAAATCTCGGCCGGTGGAAAAATGTGTCACTTGTACCGAGCATGCGAGGGGACAGGCTTCTGGCACCAAATAAAGACAGAGATAAAGATGTGAAATGATTGATCTCCTTCTTGTTGTAACTGAAAATCCTAGAACGATTGAGATTCCATCATATGTAAATCTGTATAAATATACAATAGAAGGAAGGAACAAAGGCTAAACCTTTTTGGGTCGATTGTAATAGAGATTTTCTACCTTGAGAGTTAATATAAAGCGAATCCGAAGATTCTCAATTCCGTCACGACTGTGTTATGAGTTTGTTTCCTCATATCTCATATTTCATTTCATTTCATATATTTATCTGATGAATGTTTCGTTGTAACTTAGTACAACCTCTACTACAGTGAATGAATTTGAGTTTTCTATATTGTTTACCGTTTTTCCTCTGTACCGGCTATCAGCAGATATAAGACTAGTGAACACTTTAGATTTCTATATATATTTTGTGCATCATCAGGTTATCTCTTTATCTTTTTCTTCCTCTGTTTATAAGTGAGATTCTCCCTTGATAGGATCCTTACATGATATATAGCTTAATGTTTTCATACACCTCATACACATTTATTTAAATATAACTTAGTTGCGGGAAAGGGCCTTTGGTTTGCACCCATGTTCACTACAGGAGCTATAAAATCTCCTTTATACGATAGAAATCAAGACAACATCTAAAAGATTTTGAGATTCTCTTATCTTTCTGTTCCTCTATGACTGTCCCTGTGACAAGACAGCCTAACATTGAACCCGAAATATCAGATCAAACACATATTGCCTTCAACATTTTTGATACTATTATTAGAACAACCACTACTCGGGTTGAACTTGAACGTTCGTGGGTAGCGATTGAAAGGGACATAAACATCCAGGAGCAGATGGAAGCTAGACAACGACAACTTAGAAATCAGCCCTAGCTTCTCTTCCCGAAGGTTGACTTTTCTTCCTTCTCTACCCCTCACTCACTTTCGGATGCCTAGACACTGTACTTCTAAGCCTTAAGTACATACTCGGGAACAACACCTGCAATCGAATTCCTTTAAAATGCGAGATGGTCGAGCGGTTCCTCGCTGCTAAGAATTCAGAGCATAACCACAACAACAAGGTCGAACAATAGTCTGACTAGGGTGGTAGCCAATAGGAGGAGTAAAGGTGACGTGCAGTAAATGCACATCGCCTCCACTCACAATACATTAATTCAACAGTACATTCCAACGAGTCCTCCATTAACACCATCCATCAACCCATGTATCGAGACCATCACCATATTAAAAACCAATAGCACGACTTATGCCATAACATAATTCAAGTCCCATATAATTAAACCATTCACATAACCAATAACGCCATTACCTTGTCAAATGTGCCACCAGCCTCCTATCCATCCAAATATACTATATCCATATTATCAATATAATTCAATTAAATCGTATAACTATCAATTGCTAGCTAGGATTCAATCATTTTCCTTAATTCTTTCATGCACATAGTATAGTATATAGGATAGGTTAAATTCTTCACCTTTGCAACTGTTGCATTGTTTCTTATTTCTTTCCAATTGTTTTGCATGTCGTATAGTAAAACTGCAGAACTGGATCCCTTTTTCCTTGCACTGGTTATAGTGATTTTTCCTTTCTCCAAACTGCCTTTTATGTATTTTCACTAACATGCTTTTTGCGTAGTTACGATAAGGATAGATAGCAACAATATCCATGAATAACATAAGTTGTAGTAACATAAGGAACCAACATTTTATAAGCTCAAACCATAGCCAATAACAACAAGATCTCATCAACCATGTAAGACGTGTCGCACATCACCACGACATCAAATATGAACAGATCCAATCTTCAATAGTTCAAGGAGGTCCCACCTACTAGTATTATCTAGCTTTTATAATAATAGGCTTTAGCAACACTTTGCGGGCTAAACTTCGTTGGCGATTTTAATCGTCAACAAGGTCCATGGTCAGGTGGAACGTTCATACCAAGCAGCTAGTTGCACATCTATTTTGGAAGAGAAGTGTTTTATCCTGTCGTTGTGTTGTATTTATGAGTTAATTGATGTGCATGAACTCTGTGTGTTTAGGAATGAATTATATGTTGTTGTGTTGAATTATTAAGTTGCATTCATGTTGTTTTTACATGTTGTAGATGCATTTGATTTATGGTAATAAACAACAATTAAATATGTATGTAAATCATAGTTGTTAAGATACATGAAATTAATTAGATAGAAACGATTTTAGTTTTTATGAGTTATTCCACACCATAATGTTCCTCAGTTGGCTTGGTAGACGTTACATTATGGTATCATAACGTCTGTTTCAAACATCGGGCTTGTATGGGCTCAAACCAATGTGAGTTTGAGTAATTTGTTGTTGCAGACTTCTATCTGTGCGAAATTGGGAGAAAAATGGATAACATTAGAGTGAAATCCCCAAGTTCGTGGGCAAAATCTGAGTTTAAATGACTTAAGACTGTTTAAGAGAAGTTTAATGGAGTATATCTACATATTTACAGAGTTAAATTCAGCCTGGAAGGTCGAAATTCACGTTCTAATGGTCGTTGTAGAGTGGAACATAGTTTAGCGGATCGATGACCAAGATCACTTTTGATCTTGAGATCGATGACTGAGATTCGACATGATAAATTTAAAAATCCATAATGTTTTGGTCGTTTGAAAGGTTGAGTGAATCAACGGTCGAGATTAATGTTTGGTCGTTGGGGAAATGGATCAGATCGACAATATGTATTCATTTTGGCCATTGGGAGGTTGGAGCAAAATCGATGGCCAAGATCATCTCAAATGAGAGATTGATGGCCCAGATTCACCTGGGGTTTTGTCAAAATTTTCTAAGCATTGGAAAATTTCCAAGAGAAACGACCGACAACTGATGGTCGGGTCGAACGAAGTGGCCAAGAGTTTCATTCAACCAGAAGAAATATCCAACGACCGATGGCCGATAGTCAGGCGTCGACAGAGTTGGATAAAGTTTGGTAAATCAATGACTGAGATCATTTTTCAATGGGAGATCGATGGCCCATATTGATTAGAGTTGATCAAAATTTTTCTAAGTATTGAAATTGGCCAAAGGAATCATTAATGGGCCAATGGTCGGGCATCGACCGGATTCAATGAAGTGTTTATCTCTAGTTTATTTTGCAAACAATTTGCAAAATAGAGCTCATATGAGAAATTTACAGCCAAAACATTAAGGGTAAAATTTTGGCACCATATTACTTCTAGAGGGCATATATCCCTACTTGGAAGTTTGTTTGGGGCTGAAGAGTAGTATATGGAAAACTTGTGAACCATAAAATATAGCCATGGAGTCAAATTTGGAATTTGGGTATGTAAAAATGTGCAGGAAGAAAAAGAAGTCACCTGTAACATACATGGATAAATTGGGTAAGACAACCTAAACTTCTTCGAACCATAACTTTCAGCTCAAAGCTCAGAATTGAGAAAATGAATAATCGCTAGAAAGGTATTGAGGAATAGAAGACACCTGTCAACCTAGAAATTTGAATTGGACAATAAAATTGATCAAAAAATGATAAAAGATATTTATGTAGCAATAAAAGAGTGGAATTTGCAACTTATAAATGTTGTAACTTTTCACTCAAAACTCAGATTGAGGCATGGGTACAACCATTGGAAAATTGTTTAAGAGGGGAATACATATAAGAAATAAGATTTTGATTTGATGCATTATGTCCTTTATAAATTGATGAGAAGAATGCCATGTATTCTAATTGATACAATGTTTTATGTTATGCATGTTCTAACAATAATTATTACATGCACATTTCTTGTAGAATTAGAGGTACATGAAATAAACTTTGGTTCTTGTATGAGGATTGGAGTCATGGATGATGCTCATGGATCTTACAGCCACGGGGAAGATATCAGAGGTCTGCATTTCGGCATGGGGAATGCCGAGACATAGTCAAATGGAAGAAGAGACATGGAGGAGCATGTAACTATGAGAAGCCTGCATAGGGAAGTGCACTGCTATAGAGATGATAATGAAATGATTATGAAGGTCGAAGAGGTGATACTTCAAAGTTTGAATATGTTGCATAATCAAGTAAAAAAATATTCTACACCAAGCAAACAACTAGTTCTAGACAAGTGTCAACATCTAGATCCCAAAGCAAAAGGGATGATCATGGAAATGATAACCAATCAAGAAGCATGAGCAGGTGCCATCATTCTCCAAGGAAATCCACCAGAAGAGTTGATGCAAGTTTAGGTCCAGGAAGCAGCCCAGGTGTGTCTCCTGCCAGGAGGAAAATGATAAGATCTGAGGCAGACATATTGCAAGGTGAACTTAGGAATATCAAGCCACCAACTTTCAATGGTGAGCACAATAAAGGAGAAGAGGCCAATGCTTGGTTGTTGGCAATGAAGAAATATTTTCAGTTGCATGATTACCCCTCAAGGGTAGAAGCTAGAATTTCCACCTACCACTTGCAAGGAATGAAAACCATGTGGTGGGATCAGCTTAAGCAAGCCAAGAACCTTGATTAGAAAAGGATCTCATGGAGGTAGTTAAAAGGATATTTTGAAGAGAAATATTTTTCCAAGAATTATTATGAAAGGAGGATGAAAGAGTTCTTTGAACTCAAGTTGGGAACCATGACAATAGAAGAATATGAGAAAAGGTTCTTTGAGTTACTGAAGTACATTGACTTCATCGGAGATGAGAAGGTCAAAATACAAAGGTTTCTAAGTGGGTTACCCTTTTTCTACAATGACAAGATACAAAATGATAACCCCAAGACCTTGGAGGAAACCATAAGTAGAGCAAGGCATCTTTATGAGAAAAGCAGAGGGAGGTCAATTTTCCAAAGATATTAGAATGACAAGATGAAGGGTAAAAAGGATGAAAGGCTAATAATAGACATTAACTCATGGGTAAGAAATTTGAGCTAAGAAAAAACCACTGTGGTCTGAAACATTTGTTTAGACAACCAACATTAAATGCTGGACAAACTAGATGGCGTGAATTTCTTAGTGAATATGATTTTGAAAATAAGCATATAAATGGTAAAGAAAATCAAGTGGTTGATGCACTCAACATGAGGGCACATGAGAAGCATATTGTGGCCATTAGCAGGTACATGACTGATTTGAAAGATCAAATTATTGTAGAAGCAAATTCAGATCAACAATACGTAAAAGTAAAAGAAACATCACAACAAGGAAATTTTCAGTAGAAATTTAATTCTTATGAGCTGAAAGAAGATGAAATTCTCATGTATAAAGGAAAAGTATATGTGTTGAATTCCAATGAGCTGGAAAATGCACTGCTAAAGGAAATGCATAATGTGCAATATGATGGGAACCCAATATATCAAAATACAATTGCAACTGTGAGAAGCCAATATTTTTGGCCAAGAATGAAGAAACAAGTGGCTAATTACATAGTCAAATGTCTAGAATGCCAGAAAGTGAAGGCAAAGCATAAACATCCAACAGGGCTGCTACAACCATTTCCCATTCTAGAATGGAAGTGGGAAGTTGTCACGGTTGATTTTATTACAAAGCTTCCTAGAACAGTGAAGCAACATGATTCCATCATGGTGGTGGTGGATAAACTGGCTAAGGCAACACATTTTATTTCAGTGAAGACCACACACAAGGCACCAAATATTGCAAAAATATACATGAAAGAAGTTGTTACGCTACATGGAGTGCCTAAGGCAATAGTTTCAAATAGAGATCCAAAGTTCACATCCAATTTTTGGAAGGGTTTGTTCAAAGGTGTTGCAACAAATTTTGCCTCACCCCATGCAACTTGCTCAAATGGCCTTTCCATTTACCTATGCAAACTTGAAGTCCCATTTTGTACCTTCCAAAGCCAAAAAATCACATTTTTCCACATATACACACCCTATCAGTTAGACAACAAGTGTATACATAGGTTAATCCACTACAACTTGCATACATCGGGTTTGGTGCTCAAAATTAAAAATTATGTCAGGTTTCCATGCCATGTGACGAGATCCATGATCCTTGACCTTCCATATACTGGAAATGCTCCGACTCGACCCTTCAGTTCCATTTGAAGGCTATAAATTGAGCCATATCCAAGCCTTGGGAGAGAGAATTCAACTTTGAGAGCAAAGACACTTTGGAGAAATTTCACTTCATATTGAGTCTGCATCCCTTTATCCTTGAAAGTCTGAACTCCTTGTTCAACCCCCAAGCTATTCCTTCTTTGTGATCGATACCCTCATTGTCTCCTTTATATGAGCTTGAATTTGATGGAGGATTGAAGTGGTGGAGGCCCAACTGGAGGGACTTAGTTTCTCGGTTCCAATGTGTTCCGTTACAGAATTTTGTCACCTATATACTTCTGTTGATCAATTTAATAGAAATACTCTTTTCTCGTCCAATTGATATCTTGCAAATATTTGAATTATTATTCCATGGGCATATTTGTCATGTATGTTAATGTATTATGCTAATCTATATGATAACACTATATATCATCACCATATGCTTGTGTATCTTGGTTGTTGAGGACAAGTTGCAGGTATAAAGCTTTGAGTTGCGTGCTCAATGATGGTATTCATTAAACATCCGGACGAGGTAGGCTCTTGGCCTCGTCTTGTTAGCATTTCATTTATATAGCATATTTGGGATTATAGTTGATTTCTGCATGTCATTTCATCTGTTGTGGTTTACCCCATGCCATAGAGAGATTTTCGTTGTAACAAAATTAGTGAGCATATTGGGGATTGATCTTCTTTTTTTTGGGATTTGGAGTGTGTTCTCCTTGATTTTCTCTCTGTTAGCCTGAGTTTCCTTGTCACCTGATTGCTTGACAACCTATTTTTACTTTGCATATGAGTTTCTTGGCTTAACTCTTTCCCTGTCAGTGTTTTACTATATATACGCAATTTTTCCCTTGATAGACACATACATACGCAAGATGTCCTTCTGTAGGGTGCGTACATATGCAATTTTTGCTCAAAAAGTCACGTACATCAGCTCTGTAGTCTTGTTGATTGAGTTTGGTGTTTGTTGGGTGAGTTTGGTTGGTTGGTGAGTTTTCTTGGGTCTCTGTCCTGATTGTTAAGTGCTTACAGAGTGTTAGGAAACCTTCTTATTGTTGAATTTTCGGGCGATATTCTTTCTTATCATTTTTTTTATTGGTTGTCCTTTCACATTGGTCTGAGTGTTTGCTTCTTGGTATCCTTCTTGGCTTGTCTCTTTTTTCATGCAGTAGGGTCTGTATGTGACGCTGCTATTCAGTCCTTGCATTTTCTTTTCTTTATATAAAAAATACAAAAACATTTGCTCATTTTTCATTATGGCATTTGCTCTTTTGATTACTTTGCATTGATTTTGACACATGTGGAAAGATTGCATTTCATTGAAATTGCATTGAAAGTTGCATTTAAAAGCATACCATCTGTTTGGAATTCAAGATTAGTACTTAGAAATGTTTTTATATTCACTTCTTTTATATGCTAAGTCATAATACCATCAGTTTCACAACCACACCTCTTGAGTAAGTAGAAGCCATTAAAAGTAACGTTGATTAACTAAAATTGATTAGAAATGATTTTATTTTTCAGGGTACACAAACAAGTATAGGACATAGGGCCTTGGAATAGGATTTTGTGAGTAAACTTCTCCAAGGCTATTAAACTAAACATATGTGTCTGACCAGGGAGTGGTGAAACCCATTGTGTAATTAGTGACTTCAGGAGGCTCCGCTCACACCGTATTTAAGCACGAGGTCGCGCGAAGTTGATTGCAGAGATATCCCTCTAATACCTTCTTAGCATCAGAGATATTTCTGGGGTTCTATTCATATTTGGGGGTCTTGCTAGTACCTTTACCTCCGTGAGAGGTGGTGCTTTCAAGATTTTGGGCTTTGTTACCCTACCCATACGGTGGACCAGACTTACGACTGTTCACCTGCACATTGGTTATATTGTGGTGACTCTAGTTGCTTGACATAGGTAGCCACATAGGTTACTTGCCGGGGTTAGTCTGCAGGTACCCTGAGTCAGATAAGGGTTGGAAAACACACAACCTTTATGGAGGATTACCTCTTTGGGGGGATCTGATTGACTGTGATGTTAAGCCCACGAGGGCCCTTATAACTGATTCTAATACCTCTAATCTTTTGAAGGGTGTCTCAGACCTCTCTTGGGTGAGACATACCTACTTTAGTGAGGGAGGCCCCTTTTCAGTCATTATATCATGTTTGTGTGCATTTGATTTTTTTGCTTTATTTTGGTGTGCTCTCTGATTGTTAGTTGGCCCTAGGATTTGGTTTTATATATCGAGTCTTGAGTCATCGTGGAGCAATACCAGCTTCCTCGCAGGTCTCATCGTTTGTTGAAGTTACCACCACATCTTGAGTCTTTACCGAAGTTGCCTTCTAAAAGGCATAAAGTTAATAAATGTGGTACATATATCTCCACCTCTTGGACTTGTGATTATCCAGTTATGAGTACTGAGTCAAACCTGAACGTCATAGGGAGTCCCTCAACTCCTATGTATTTTGTGATTATTGGGATCCCTTCGAATCCTTTAGCCTCAACGGTTGGAGTGTCGAAGATCCCCACCCCCACTGCTACCCAACCTGTGGGTTCTACTCGACCCATAGGAACAAACCCATTCAAGTCTCTTTTTGGTACGCCAAGATACAATTCTTAGTCAATACCTTCAGTCTCTAATCCTTTTTATTTTGGTATTCCCAACATGACATCAAAAATCTCATCCTCTATTCCAACGACTAATGTGTTGGACACACCTACCACACTTAGAGGGGGGGTGAATGAGTGTGGGGCTCTTTTTCCCAAAACTTCCCTCTTGCACAAAAACTCATCAATTAGCATTCAACATTTATTCATTACCCATTGTTGTCATTTATAACCAGT
>ML782210.1:536720-553837 GCA_009831015.1 Picea engelmannii
CTATGCATTCTCATCAAGGACAATACATATTATATTACATAAATCATCAGTCAATCAATCCTTTGACATCAATCAATCACTTGAAATCAATCAATGACATCAATCAATCAAACCATTGGCATCAATGACAACATGATCCAACATAATGCAAATCCTAGTTTTGGACCTGGGGGCATGGCCCCTCTGTATGCTCCTCTCTTGTTTGGTGGAGGTCATATTCCCCAAATGAATCCTACGATTGGATGTTGGCCTCCTTTTTCTTTTGGGTCTAGTCCTAGTCTCAATGCTCCAGTGCCCAACTGGGCGGACAAGTCACTTCCTATATTCTATCCTTTATCCCTTCTTCCTCCATACTGATTCCGAAAAACACATTTATTATGGAAAATCCCCCTCTGTCCTTTGGGGTTCCATCTAGAGGGAGTCAATTTCACGCTATGGGCAACCCCCAACCCGGAGCTCCTCTAGATGGGGGCAGTGTATATAATCCTCATTATGCTGCTTCCGTAGGTATGGTGCCCATACAACCTTTTATGAATCAGTTTGGAGGAGGATATTACCCTACCAGATAGGGCCATGATATATACTAGAACCCTGGATGGCCTGCAATCCCTCAACACCAATCTTTCCTGGGAGCATGGGTTTAGATGCTGCAACCCTGACTCCTTTTTCTAGCCAAACTTAATCTGCTAGATTTGTCAAAATTAATGAATGACCCAGTGCGTCATGATTCGTCATGGCCCCCCATCTCCACCAAGCTTCCTTTGAACATTCCAAAATTCGAAGGAAAGACTAGTGAGGATCCGAGTGATCATGTTACTACTTTTCATATTTGGTGCTCATCTAATTCCATTAATGATGATTCTATTCATTTGAGTCTATTTTAATGCACCCTCACGGGGTCGCCGTGAAATGGTACATTGTGCTACCAGGGGGAACATACGAAAACTTTAATCAGATGGTTTTAGTCTTTCTCAACCACTTCAAGTTGTCGATTCGTTACGATTCCGACATAGAACTTTTTTCGGCCCTCTGCCAAGATAAATCCACACATATCTCAGATCATATCCAAGAGTGGCATAAACGAAAGAGGTTGATCAAAGTCTACATTCCTCCAGAGTTTCTATTGGAATGGTTCCTTAAGTCCTTCTTTCCTTATATTTCGAAGGATGTATCTACATCCAGAGTAATATTTGAGGAAGAAGATAGTTTCAAATCCTATCAATTGGACCTCATATATGCTCAATCTGGGATGTTGTATGAAATTCTTCCTAACGTACCGTGACCAAAATATGACCCTAGACAAAATCCTAGGCCTCATGCCGATGGCATCATAGGCTCTGCAAATGCTAAATCTACATATTTGGTGACAAATCCGTTGAAATATTTGTCTCTGAGCCACCTTGTAGCAAGACACGCTTTGGCTTCGTCCTCCACTCCCACTCAGTCAACATATGTGCATTCTATACAGTCGTTGGCCAACCCAAATGGTAACCAACAACTAGGAGGGAATAAAAGGAAAGGACGAGGTAATAATCGTAAGGGTTGGAAAAATAATAACAAATCCAAGGACGACACTAAAAATGAAAGATCAAATAATAATGCTAGTGAGGGAAAGAAAGAAAAACGGAAAGTGAAGTTTCCTTGTAAACTTTGTAAAGATGATCACCTTACCCACCCATGCCTCAAAATCAAGGAAGCCTCGAGGCTCTTATAATAGCTGCCCACTATGCTGACAAACCCGTTTCCACATAATCAACAAATGGCCTTGGGGGCCCCAACACTGGAAATGCATCGAGTGGGAGTCGAAACCCCTCGACACATGAAGGTGGCCATCTATGTGTCCATATTGTCAAGTCCCAGATTGATGTAGCCACTCGATCTTGTGATTATGGTTCTTCACAGACTGTTGTACGTCCAAAGTCTCCTCCTCCTCCAGAAATGCCCTTGCAGATTGAAAAGCCGGAACCTTTGCCTCGTATTCTGAAAGGAGTACTAAAATGATCTGGTTCAAACCCCTTGTGTGATGTCAACTTTGGAGGTGCTCTAGACATGTCCTTCACAGAGGAGTGCCTTGTTGTATGCTTTAGGATCTCTAGACCTGTGTGGCTCGAAGATTATTAAGTTTTACGTCACGGATGTTAGGCCTCGCTTACCTTACCACGTGGCATTTAAAATCCATGTGGAGTACATGAAAATTACCATCAAACGCACTATAATTGATGAAGGTGTGGTGACATGCGTGATGTCCCTAACATGTTGGAAGGCCATTGGCTCTCTGACTCTATCCCAATCTATGACTATGTTGACCGCTTTTGATGGGCGTTCGTTCCAACCCCAAAAAATTATTCCTGCTTTTCCGGTCTAGTTAGGTGGAAAGACAGTGGACGTTGATGTCGAGGTAGTTGATGCACCCATTGACTATAATTTACTACTAGGGCGTAATTGGATTTATGCCATGACAACAGTCGTGTCATCCATTTTTTGCACTTTATATTTTCCTCACGAAGGGAAAATAACGATGATTGATCAATTGTCCTTTGTGCATGCTAGTCCTAGTGCATCAGTTGGACCTTCAATCCCTGTGATCGACACCTCTAAGCAAGCAACTGAGGATGTTGGTGTCAGAATGTATTCCTCTCTCATGGGTAGCTTTGATTTTGTGGCACCAATTCATCACATTGATGCCATTTACAGTGAGTCTTCGTTGTCGATGAGGTTCATTCCTTTTTGTACTTCATATTTCAACGACCCTTGGACCCTACCTTCCCCGACTATGTCATACAAAGGTCAGTCTCACATTGGGATGAAAATGCCACTGTGATTGAAAAAAACTACGTATCGGTCTGTTCTTAACACTACTGCTGACCCATATCCTTTCTCCTTGCAGACGGACGAGGATGATCCTGTTCTAGAGCCTGTATGGGTCGTCCAATCTTCTTGTTCGCATGATTGCCTCAATGATACTTTACCCTCAGATGAAGCCATCTTAGAGTCCATGTATGGTCTCAATAGGCCTTGGGACGATATGCATCATTGCTCCTATTTCCTCCCAGATCTTGATAGGATCGAACATGATGACTTTAGATCTACCTTGAGTGAGATGGTCGGTCATGCTGTGGTTCCGCCAGATACACATGGTATTTATGCCGAAGGAAATATTGTGAATATTTATTCTACCATAATGATCGACATCTCTTGAATTCCTGGCAAAATTGAGAATGTATATATCGGTGCAGATTGTTCACATGGAGAAATTTAGATCTACACTGATCTCTTCAAATAATTTTGTGATGTATTTTCCTGGTCGTACGAAGAGATGCCAGGGATCAAGCCCAACATTGTCGAACATGAGATCAAGACTTATCCAAATGCTAGATCTGTTTGACAACATCTTAAAGCTGTTAATCCTAGGAAGGCCCCTGCTATTAAGGTAGAGGTAGAGAAGCTACTTAATGTTGGTTTCATCTACTTGGTTCCCTTGAATAAATGGGTGTCCGACCCCATTCCTGTGAATACAAAACAAGGAACCATCCGCATATGTATGAATTTTCGAGACCTGAACAAGGCTTGTCCTAACGATAACTTCCCGACTCCTTTCATTGACTAGATTCTTGATGAGTGTGCATGAAGCGAAATCTTTTCTTTTATGGACGGATTTGAGGGTATAAGAAAATTCAAATCAAACCCAAGGATCAACATAAGACAACGTTTATTTGTCCCCGGGGTAATTTTACATACCGGAAAATGCCTTTCGGCCTTAAAAACACTGGAGCAACTTTCCAACGTGCCATGACCTTTTCTTTTCATGATCTCAAGCATATTTTCAAAGCTTACCTTGATGATCTCATTGCCCACTCTCGCAAAAGAGTAGATCACTCCACTCACCTTCGATTAGTATTTGAGAGATGTCGTTACTATTGCATCCGGTTGAACCCTCACAAGTGCGTCTTCTGTGTTAGGTCTGGCCATATTTTAGGATTCTTAGTATCTGAGCATGGGATCATGGTAGATTCTATGAAGGTTGAGGCAATACTTCGATTTCCTCCCCCGTGCAACATTCAACAACTTCAAGGTTTACAGGGGAAGGATAACTTCTTGCGTCAGTTCATAGTGAACTATGCTAATTTAACTAAGGGTTTCATGCACATTTTGAAGATAAATACTCCGTTTATATGGGATGAGCGAGCCTAGGAATCTTTCGATGCTCTGAAGAAAGCCTTGGTATCGACACCTCTGCTGAAGCCTCTAGACTACAGTAGAGACTATTTTATTTATATCGTCGTGTCCGGAGGGACGGCTAGTATGGTTCTGGTTCAGGAGAATGATGAGCTCCATGAGCACATTGTCTACTATCTCAGTCATAACCTGGTTGGTCCTAAACTTAAATACTCCCACGTAGAGAAACTAGCCTTCATCACCATACATGTAGTTCAAAGATTACGACATTATATATATTACTTTGAAAAACTACCATAGTTGCAGATATCAATCCATTTCAATATGTCCTCACCAAGTGTATCATAGGGGGGGAATACAATAAGTGGATTGTTATTTTGCAAGAATTTGATCTCTATTTTGCTTCGACAAAGTCTAAGAAATCGCTAGTTTTTGTCGAGTTGATATCAGACTTCCCTTGACTAGATGAGGAAATTTTTCATGACGATTAGTTTGTGGATGAAAATATCTTCCTTATCTCGTCTTCAGATCTCTGGTATGGAGACATTCTAATTTATCTTCAAACCTTGAAGCTATCCCAACATCTGTTTAGAGACGATCGACAACGTATACATCATTAGGATAAAAATTACCTTATCATCGATGACACTTTGTATCACCGAGGAGTAGATAATATTTTGCGTCGTTGCTTGAATCATGAGGAAGATGAGTCGGTTCTCAATGACTGTCAAAGTGGGGCATGTGGTGGTCATTTATCCGGGCTTGCAACAACCCAAAAAATATTGTGAGCCGACTATTTTTGGCTGTCAATTTTTAAATATTGTGTTGAAGCGGTCAAGAAGTGTCACCCTTACCAGGTGTTCACTCAGAAAATGTACTTGCACCCAACCCCTCTTCACCCAATCATCACCGTGTTGACGGGCGAAATTGACCGTCCGTCAACTGGAAGAGTGGAACCGGTCCGGGGTTGTCTAAATAACCCAAACCGTTTGGGATAACCCACCCTGACGGGTTTAGCGACTCCGTTAGCCGATCTAAGTCCTAAGAAAACAAAAGAAAACTACTCTAAATTAACTAATCTAAATGACAAAAAATAACAATTAAAACAAACTAATAAACAAATCTAAACTATTACATACACTTTAATACCTAAACTATACAACTATAATTCTATAAAATCAAATGTTCAATTACCAACAGAATCAAATTCAATTACAAATGTACAATATTTACAAATTACATATTTAAATTAAAACTTGCAAAACTCATTTGTAATCTGTCCTAAGACAGCGAAACTATTGTTTTTTGATTTTTATAATTTTATGAAAAAGAAATAGAATAAAACTATCTAAACTAAGCAACTAAAATAATAACTCTAACTATGAATCTAAACTATATATATATCTAACTAAACTACTTATATGACACTAATAAACTAACTATTAAATAATAAATAACAAACTGACCTGAAGTAACGCTTCAGGTTTGTCCTGTGTATGATGGTTGATTTAGCTGTTTGGTGGGAGGAAACCCGCACCAGATTCTCCATGAGCTTCTCGTAAATGAAAGCTGTTGTGCTCTTCAAATATAAATAACAGGACAAACAAGACATAAAAATTTACAACAATCTTATAATTTACAAACCATCACAATTAGATAAATCTGTATGCAACAATTTGTACGAAACAATTCAATTAATGAAAAAGATAAACCTATATTCATTAAATTGAATCAAAGTAATTGCTGTATTTTTTAAAATAAGAGAGATCAGATATGGATAACATATAAATCATGTCACATCAACATGCAATAGATTATGATAGCTAAAGTAGTCGATAATTAATTGCAAACTGATATGCAAAACCTGAAACAAAAGTTTGATATATTGAAAGCGAAAGCTGTTACAAGACATCAATTTTCGTCTCAGTCTGAATCATAAATCCATAGTCTGGTCCTCTCCATAGTGATGATGATGATTCTCTTTATTACAAAAAATGACAAGTATTTAAAGACTTCCCACAGGGTAAAACATCCTTGTGGGAATTATCAAAACAATTTACACAAATCTGGGGATAATATCCCAAGTTTCTAACTCAAGCTAACATCCTAAAACAAAACCATATCCAAAGTATCTCCTAATTGCTACAACATGCCCAATTGATCATTGTAATTCGTATGCACCTGAAAGAGGACAAGAATAGACAATATTAGAGGATATTTTATTGATAAAATTGACAAAAATCTAATTTTAAGACTAGCTACAAAATCTTGTGATTCTGTAGCTGGTCTAAATTGAACACAGAATCGCTTCAAAACTAATTCAAATCTTAAAGAATTATATTTGACACATTCAACCAAATCTTTAATCACTAATGCCAAACAGAGCGAGTCAAACCAAAACTTGTATGCAAATTGAAACAAATGAAATCGTAATTGAATTAATCAATTGATAACATGATATGTGGGATTTGTCAAGCATTTGTTATTGCCAATTGAGAGCAGACATAATCGATTGACAGTTGGGGAACCCACGAAATCATCACTTGAATCAATTTCAAAACGAACTATTAGCCGAGTTTTTCATACGAATTCAACAGAGACAAAATATGTCGATCTGAGCTTGACAAAGTCGTTTTTGAAAATCCAAACCAACAGAGCAGCATCAAATCTATTTTCGATACCAATCCAACTCATACAAGCAATCATGCTAACTCAAGACACACAACAATCGTTTGCAAATTGAATCAAAAAGAAAAGAATCGAAATAGTTTGGAGACGACATAATTGTTATGTAAAATTGTATCAATCAACACAACTCCATGATTTTAGCAAATAGATATTTTGCACAGGTCGAATGTAATCAAAATCCAAACGAAAACATAGATTCCATACAAAACAGATTCGTTCCTGGGAAATCAGAATCCATAGAGTTGTTTTGAGTCTATTATAAGCAAACGAAACTAATCAAAATCAATCCAAATTGACTGTCCTAAATCAAACAAACATAATTGATTCAAAAACAAGCCAAACAGAATGAAAAACCAATCAATTGCTGATACTAAGCTGGACACGACAAAATCGTGTAACCAAATCATATCTACATTTAATTTTAGCAAAACGAATCTACTGTACAGGATCCACAACAAAATCGTCTAAACTATAGCAGAATCATTTGAAATGTGTTAAAACGAACAGAGCTAATTTGGAAGCAAAAACAAATATGTTACAATAATTCAAACAAACTTACAAAGCAAACATCATATTGAAATTCACACCTGGACAATAAGAAACGACTTCGATTATGATAATTTGGAATTGACGAAGGCTATTGCCGATTCGACATTCCTGAAGACAATCGAACCAGTGGTTTTTTGTTTCTTGTCATTAGCTTGAAACCTGTTTCTTTCTCTTGTCAGCACTGTAACTTGTTCCTCTAACGATTTGATCTTTGACTGCAACAAGGGAACGTCAGAGTAATAATGCTCTAGCCACACACTGCATTGGATGCATGATGTCTGTTCGGGTTTTGATATCACAGGCGAGGGTTTGTTTAAATCACAAGGGGTTTCATTATGTAGCTTGATTCCTGGGTAGTTAGGATTGTCCTTTAGGCACGGGGGAAAATTAGAGACATAGTCATAGGGTTGCTCGGAGCATAGGCCATGGGAATAGGGGTACTCTTTTGCTAGGAAACGCTCGATATCAGAGTCCGAGTCCTCGCTCAGAACTATGGGTTTTTGGTTGGCGTTTGGATTAGGTTCATTCCGGGCAAGTCTCGATATCAATCGAGCATTTTTCTTACCCCTGCTGTTGACAGTAGGATTACCCTTGACTTTCTTACTCCCAGGCTTCTTGACAGCTTGAGTCTTGTCTGTTATGATGTCGGGTAGGTCGATGTCAGGGAAAACCGAGGGTTTGGCAGGGGGTAAAAGGATATGGAATGGCATGGGTGGCCCGACCATAGTCTCACTAACCACAGCCTTGTCGATTTGAGCAGACTCTGGGTTAGCAAAGCCATTTCTGGATAGAAAGGCTTTCCAATTATTTCCATGAAGGTTTAAATGGTGGATAATGATGAGTCTAATTAAGCTGTGGTGAAATAGGCTGCTATTAGCCTTCTGGCGTTTGAATCTCTTAGCCATCTTGTAAAGACTACGCAAGAAGTAAAATGGCATGTTCAAAGGATAGCCCATGAAATTCATCAACATCCGAATGTGACACAAAAATACTAAGCCATACCGACCTTCACAGGTCACAAATTGTTTCACAATCACCAAAAGATCATGCCACTTGGGTTTGAGGGTGGAAATAGGCATACCTTTATCACAGGAGACAACCTTCCTTGATACGAATAGTAATGGCCACGACACCTCATCAACTTTGGAGTTTTTAAACCATCGTTGGCCTGTAGCTGCCAGTCCTGTAGCAGAGCTTATGAATTCTTCATTGAGTTCAAGTTGTATGTCACCTACTTTGGTCCTGCATCCGTCAAAGGTGAGGGTGAATTTTTGGGCAACCGAAAGGTTGAAACCCTCGAACCTCTGTATAAACACAAGCCAACCACTATCTTCTAAATCCTTTCGAGCATTATTGAATAGTAACAAATCTTGGTTACCGTTTGGCTCTATGCGCACCACTGGTGCCATAGATAGGAACACACGGTGAGCAAGGTGCACAGGCTAGGGTTCGAACACAACATATGTAGGGGAAAAACGCTCACAGGCTTACCCGAAAACTAGCAAGGGTGAACCAGGGTAGGGGGAAAACATTAATGATAGAACGTGCGAAGGTGGTGGAGCTAGTTCAGCCCATGCACAACAGTCATATCCTATAGTACAACCGTCGACGCATATAACGTTCAAACCACTATGCATATGTTAAAAACCATGCCATTCAATCAATGAAACGTTATGGTAAATCGACCAAACATTTGCACGAGTAAAGTTTTATCATAGCTTTAAAGCCAAACAAATGAATCAAAATCACACCAAGGGTCCGATCATATGAAACATGTGTTATGTGAAAAGATTTATACCAAGGGTCTAACCACAACACCAATTATTTTCATGAAACCAATGTGTCAAGGGAATCAATTAAAAACTATAGAAATCAAACCACCAATGCATCACAAATTCGATCAAACATCAAGCCACCAATAAATCAACGATTGGATCACACTCCTTATCAAATCATCACAATCTCATAAAAATTGAAATCATATTAACAACAGAAATGCCAAATGAGTAAAGAATCTTGGAGTCTTGTCAATTGTATAATGATAAGTAAATTGGAAATGCAATGAGCATATAGACGAGAATGATCATAACAATCCAATGACATTTTAATATGACTTCGAAATCAAAGTTTTCATGCTTGCGGTTGTGAAAACAAGAACAAGGGAAAGTGGGCAAACACATAGAAAACAATAGTGTCGTTTTATTCAAAGATTGCGACGAAAATCAAGGGTTGCAAAACACTGGTGTAGGCATCTTATAAGGACAGTAGAAAAATATGAATTGGCTGCCAAAAATGGCGACACACTGGTAGAAGCAGTTATCTCTGCCAAAAAGAACAAATTCAGATGAGGATAGTGAGAAAAATTCTAACTCAAAAATAACAACCAGAAAATCGTGTAAACATCATCATTAACCAAATATTCCAACAGTGTTTAAAGGATGAAAACTGATAACAGTCTTAAGACAAGCGAGCCACGATATTAAAGATAAAATCGTCAATACTGTTGACATAGCCACTGCTGCCAGCAGGCGTCCATAGCCTTGACAGGGTTGCCATTTAACCCACTCTGATATCCGTATCCTTCCAAGAAGTTCCAGATCTGAATAAAGGACATTTTAAGGTCAAGAGGTTTTATATTTGCAAATTTTCATATACCTGACATTGCTTCGCTGCCAAAAGGCCTGTTCAGTACCCCAGCGAAGTTGTCTTGGAGTCATGCATACATTTACCCGCTTCCAACATACCTGTTCAGTATCCCGGTGGGTTTACAAGCACTTCCCACAGCTCTTTTATTGATTTATTTTGTTTTTTAAAGATATATAGTCGAGCGGGGTGACGCTGAAAATTATGCTATTTTAACATATTTTTTCAGACCTCAGCAGATTTTTTTTTTAGAACAGTCCTTTATTAAGATCTAGAAATGGTTTATTTACAAAACCAGCTTTCTACGACAGGGAGACATCTTCTAAGCCATTCCCTTAAGGAATAGGTACAACGTAAAAAGATAATAGATGATCATGACAGGCTTTACTCAGAGATCGAAATCAATTAACTTCTTTCGAACAACAGTTTTTTGCCAACACAGATGTAAATTTCAGAAGTATACAACTGATGTTTATACAATTTTTTTAGCAGTCATTTCAGTGAAGGAATTTTTCTATTTTCTTCGTCCGAATAGCTCAGTATACAGGTATGTGTATTTCCAAAAAAAACAAAAACTGATAAGCGCAAAGGAAAATCAAAACCAAAACAAAAGAAAAATATGTACATAGTCTACAAAGAGTTATCATCAAGAAAAATATGTTTTCAGAGCTTCGCCATTCACAGGATAGGCGTCAGGCTGCCCTTCTAGATTCTGTAATTGGAAAGAGCCGGGACCCAACTTCTCAACAATTAAAAATGGTCCAAGCCATAAGTTTTGAAATTTCGTGTGCTCTCCCTTTCCCTCATGCGGTTTGTCCCATTTTAAAACGAGGTCACCTACTTCGAAGTTCCTATCAGAGGCAGAGTTAGAATTGAACCAGCTTTTGACCACTAGTTGATGCTGATCTAACTTACGTTTAGCTTGGGATCTTACCTCTTCTAGCTTCATCAAAGCATTAATTCGGTTTTCCAAAGGGGGACAATCTTCTTCTTGAATTTTCTGTGATAGCTGTAGTGAAGGAAGAAGAATGCGTGGTGGTAGAATTGCTTCTCTGCCATAAACGAGAAAGAAAGGAGAGTTACCTACAACACTTTTTGGTGTTACCCTATCATCCCAAATCATGTTTAACAATGCATTATGCCATTTTTTGTGATTCTTAGATACTGTTCTTTTGATGATTTTAATCAAGTTCTTATTTATTGACTCTGCCAATCCGTTGCCCTGGGGGTAATAGCTAGCAGAATACTTCAATTTAATTCCTTTTTCTAAAGAGAACTCACTCATCTCAAGAGATGAAAAGTAGGAAGCGTTATTGAATACTAAACAGTCAGGGATACCAAAACGAGTGATAATATTAGAAATTAGAAAGGCAATTACCTGACTAGTATTCACAGTTCTTAATGCAGTAGCTTCAGACCATCTGGTGAAATAATCTGTGGCTGTTATGATAAAATTATGTTGCTGTGAGGATGGCGGGTTGATTGGACCTATGATATCAAGGCCCCACTGCTAAAAAGGAGAGTCTACTGACACGGGCTGCAAAGGAAAGGCTAGTTTCTGTAACCGCCCTGTTGCTTTTTGACAAATAATACACTTGCGACACAAGGCATGGGTGTCTCTAAAAAGTGTGGGCCAGTAATAATCGGCTCTCAAAACTTTATGGGCAGTGGTGTTGCCACCAAAATGACCACTAGCTTCTCCTGCATGCAATTCTAGCAAGACTTTTTCTGCTTCGTCCTTCTCAAGACAGCGCATCAGTACGCCATCAAAATTTTGACGAAACAGAACACCATTGACCAAATGAAAGGAGGCAGACTTTAGTCTCAACGCTCTTCTTTTAGTGGGATCCAGGTGACGGGGGCCTGACCCATGTTCAAGACAGAATTTTATATCGTCATACCAGGGACTGACAGAGTTTTGTGCACATCAGATTGCATTTTGATTGTGCTGTCCTAGGTTTGACATATCGTTTTCTTCTTGTTGTCCTGCTGTTGAATCAACGACTAACTTGCATAACCCTTGGACTCTCACTATCTGAGCTGGGATAATTTCTATGTCGTACTCCTGCAAGGAAGTAACCCAATTCGCCCTCTTTTCACCTAGTTCCTTCTGCACTAACAGGTTCTTGATGGCTGGGTAAGGGACAATAATCTTTGTCTTGGATTTCAAAAGATAAGACCAGAAGTGCTTGACTGCTTTGAAAACAGTGTAGGCTTGCTGATCTACCACTGGGTAATTTAGTTCCGCACCTTTGAAAGCAGAGCTCATAAAGGCAATGGGTACTTCGTTGTTTTCGGTGTTCTTTTGAGTTAGGATGGCGGCGTAGGAATGGTCGGAAGAAAAAGTGTAGAGCGTGAAGTCTTGGGAAAAATCAGGGCTCATGAGAGAAGGAGCGTCTATTATAGCCTTCTTTATTGCATTAAAAGCTTGATTTTCTAAGGGTCCCCAATGATATTGTGCGTCTTTCTTAATTAAATTTTGTAAAGGTCTGACCATTTCGGAGAAGTTGGGGACAAATCTTCTCACGAAGTTAATCTGGCCTAAGAAAGACTGCATAAACTTTTTGGATGTAGGAGGGGGGAGTTTCGAGATGACTTGAGTCCTTTCGGGGTCGATAATCATCCCTTTGCTTGACACAATAAATCCTAAGAGTTTACCTTGTTCTACTGCAAAGATGGATTTTTTAGGATTCAAGGAAATGCCGTATTTACAACATCGCTGTAGAACAACCCTCAAATGAGCTAGATGATCGGTTTTGTTCTTAGAGAATACAGTAATGTCATCTAAGTAAACTACGACGGACTGATTGAATAAGCCCCGGAAAGCGATGTCCATCACTCTCTGGAAAGTGGCACCAGCATTAATCAATCCAAAGGGCATTTTTCGATAAGCGTACGTTCCCCATGGGGTGCGGAAGGTAGTTTTAAGTTGGTCTGGTGGAGACATTAGGACTTGGTTGTACCCTGAGAAACCATCCAATAAAGATAACCTCTCAGAACCAGATACTTATTGAAGGATCTGTTCCATGGGTGGGACAGGGTAGTTGTCTTTATCAAAAGCTCTATTAAGGTTCCGGAAATCAACGCAAAGTCGGATTTCCCCACTTTTCTTCCGGACATGGACAAGGTTAGAAATCCATTGAGTGTGCCTAACTGGAAAAATTATCTTAGCATTTAGGAGCTTATTTAATTCTTTCTTGACGGTCGGTTCGAGCTTAGGGTGCATTTTTCTTAATTTATGTTGAAAGGGTAAGGTTTGGGGTTTCATAGGAATGACGTGTTGTATGATGTTAGGGTCGAAAGTTTTAAGGTCATCACACATCCACGCAAAAACATCTTTAAATTCTTTGAACAATTTAATGAATGCAACTTTTTCTTGTTCAGAACACCCAACCCCTAAATTAATGCACTGCGGATTGTCATTAGTTCCTAAGTTCACTTTTTTATATGATAACGAGGAACTATTGGTTTTACAGTTGACCGACTTTTTGAATTTATCTTGAAGATCATAAAACTTCTCTAATCTAACTATAGATTTAGGGATCGAATTTACCATGTCCGATGAAGATTCAGGAGTTCTCGGATCTGGTATTATCGTGAAATCGCACAAATTGTCGTCGTGAGTGCATTCGTCTATGACCGCGTCTTGAAAAGTTTCTTCCATATGCAGGAAGCTAATAATCTGCTGATCATCGTCGAAGATTCTCCAGTTCATGATGTTGTCGGGAACTGATGGCCTGAACAACAGTTCGACGGAGAATGTGTCTGGGGACAAGCCTTCTGCAGGAAAGATTTTGGAATCTACGTTAGCTAATAGATCTGCTTCAGAATTATTCAATCTAGGAATAGAATTTATATTGAAAGCAGAAAATTTATTCATTAAATTCCATACCTTGGATTGGTAGCTTTTAAGATGTGGAGACAGACAGTGGATAGAATCTCTTACCTGTCTAACCACGATTTCGGAATCGCCAAAGACAGCCAAGTTTTGAATGTTCATGTCTAAAGCTTTTCTGAGGCCCTGCAGTAAAGCCTCATATTCTGCTGTATTATTAGTACATTCAAATTCTAACCTACATGCAATTATGGTTTTGTTACCTGTCGGTCAATAATAACGCAGCCTGCACTAGCTCCTTCTTTGGACTTTGACCCGTTAAAATACAGAGACCAAATATGATTTTTATCGGGTGTATGAGACTGTTGTGTAGAAGCTGCTAGTTGCACATATTCTACAATCTCGGACTGATGTTCTGGATTGGTGATAGCTGAAGTCTCGGCCATGAAATTGCCGAAAAAGGTATCCATCCCTTGTATTTTGGGTGAATCGGCAGAAGGTGTAAATGGTTCGTTGGGATCATTCAAATCTGTGACTGTGAACTTAAGGTAGCGTTCACGATTTACCTTGATCTTGTTGGGCTTTCCGTTTTCTGGGAGCCATAGGTGAGACCAATCCGTCGCGAAATAGCCATGTAACTGCTCCGACCAGTCCCTGCTTAAAAACATACCGTACACTTCTGGAATATCCACAACGATAATATCAATTACTTGATGAACCTTGGGGTTAGATGATAATCTTATAAGCACATTCCTTAATTCGCCTATAACTTTAACATTAGTTCGATCAAGTTGGATGATTTTTAATGTGCATGGTTCAACCTCAGCATTAATCTTCTGACATACAGACCATGGCATTATATTGGATGTCGCTCCTGAATCTACCATACAATTGTGCACGTTTCTATTAAAGATTTCGAAAGTTAACAATAATGGAGGTACATTTTTGCGAGTACTAAGAGTAGTAGCTTGTGGTTTTTTACTCGTAGTTTCTAAAGCTACTTTATCTACATTATTTACATTATTTACAGGAAGGCTTCCTTTATCTAGAGGATCATGATTATTTTTAGTGGAAGTCTTCTGAGAAACTTTGTTCTGAACAACGTTGTTACCATTTGAATTACCGTTTTTGCTATTCTCTAAGATGTTCTGTAACATTTTTTGTAGCAGAAACGGAAATTTTAATAACTCATAAACATAAATGTTAGCCCTTGACTTTTTGAGATCTTCAACTAAATCATAATCTAAGTTGGGGTTTAAATGATTCTGTTTAGTCTCAGCTGGTTTAGATTTCTTTGGGGGCAAAGTCGTATTGTTTTCGGAAGAAGGTTTGTTCGCTGTCTTACTCCTAGTATTGTAGGGATGAGCTGTCTCGAAGTTAGCCTGGAAGATGCTATCCGAGAAGTGTCCAAAAATGTTCAGAGAAGGTTCTTCTTCTTGAATTGTCTCTTGTTCAACAACCTCCTCAGGAATCTTAGGAGGCATTAAGTTATCCCGGGCTTCTAGAATTGTTTGAAGGGCGTATTGTAGACTTTCTAGATTAAGGCCTTCAGTATTCGGATTAGGTCGGTTGGTTGGGAAAGGTTTCCTGAACGGGGGTTTGTAAGGCCCTTTGCTCGACGAAGCTTCTTCGGTCGTCCTTTTCAAGTCTATAACTTGATTCGACAGTTTTTGAACGACTTTAGTTAAGTTTTCTAAATCAGATATTTCAGGTTGCGTTTTACTTTGAGTAAGTCTAGGGAGGATTTCGATCTTCTTTTTGGAAGAAGAGCTAGTTTCTGTTTCATTGCTAGTAGTGTCTTTTAAACTAAGTATGTCTTTTTCAATCTGGCTGGCCTCTTCGAAGGCCTCTAACAATGTGGCTTTCTTAGATCGTTTAACCCAAATAGCTATACTTTGATGCAAAGCTTTAGTGTAGTATGCTATAATAAGATTCTCGGCAGGCATGGAATCCGTGGGAATTCGGTTCTTAAGTGTTAAGAATCTTTGATTAAAGTCTTTAATTTTCTCTTTTGGGTTCATTTTTAAGCTAGAAAGATCCATAACTAGAACTTTTGGAGTTTTATCATCTTCGAACTTTTCCAAAAAGTAGGATTCAAACTTTTCCCAAGACACGATGGTATGGGGTTGCTGGGCAAAGTACCATGTAGATACACTGCCCTCGAAAGTGTAAGGGAAAAACCTACAAAATACGTCTTCGTGCTCGATGTTACGGAATCTTATGGCTAACATAAACTTTTTAATGTGATCTTCTTAGAGTCAGGATCAAACTTGGGAAGCCACTTCTCTAGATGTTTGGGTAAGGGGTGCTGTGCCCCAAGTATGGCTACTACATCCTGGTCGAGCCAAGGTCTAGTAGGGTTGTTCTGATTGGCCATTGGTGTAGTGGGTGTGGAAGGCTGCGAAGGGGAATTGCCTTCGTCAGAGGAGTCTTCTCCTGAAGAAGAAGGGGATGATGGAGGTGGTGAGGGAGGTATACCAGATCCTCCTGCAGTAGGAGTGAGGATTGGATATGTAGGATTCACAGTGAGGTTAGTGCCTCCGAGTTGTTCTCTGATATCAGAGAAATCTAAAGGTTGGTCCAAAGGTTGATTTGGTTGCCTCAAACGGGCTAAGGCACTATGTGTTCTTATAAGAAATTGGCGGACGATCTCTTGTATGTCACCACCTGTAGGATTTGGTGTTGCTGGCTCAACTGTGATCTGTGGATTGTCGTTTGATGTGGTTGCTATTTGAGGGGGAATTCTATCGTTCAAATGAATACTTATCACTATAGGTGAGCGATTAGGTGGTGGAGGAGTCTTGCGATCGCCTCGTGCCATTAATAAATTTCAGGCCCTCCTTCTAGCGCCATTTGCTGACGGGCGAAATTGACCGTCCGTCAACTGGAAGAGTGGATCCGGTCTGGGGTTGTCTAAATAACCCAAGCCGTTTGGGATAACCCACCCTGATGGGTTTAGCGGCTCCGTTAGCCGATCTAAGTCCTAAGAAAACAAAAGAAAACTACTCTAAATTAACTAATCTAAATGACAAAAAATAACAATTAAAACAAACTAATAAACAAATCTAAACTATTATATACAGTTTAATACCTAAACTATACAACTATAATTCTATAAAATCAAATGTTCAATTACCAACAGAATCAAATTCAATTACAAATGTACAATATTTACAAATTACAGATTTAAATTAAAACCTGCAAAACTCATTTGTAATCTGTCCTA
>ML782210.1:553887-584978 GCA_009831015.1 Picea engelmannii
AAACTATATATATATCTAACTAAACTACTTATATGACACTAATAAACTAACTATTAAATAATAAATAACAAACTGACCTGAAGTAACGCTTCAGGTTTGTCCTGTGTATGATGGTTGATTCAGCTGTTTGGTGGGAGGAAACCCGCACCAGATTCTCCACGAGCTTCTCGTAAACGAAAGTTGTTGTGCTCTTAAAATATAAATAATAGGACAAACAAGACATAAAAATTTACAACAATCTTATAATTTACAAACCATCACAATTAGATAAATCTGTATGCAACAATTTGTACGAAACAATTCAATTAATGAAAAAGATAAACCTGTATTCATTAAATTGAATCAAAGTAATTGCTGTATTTTTTAAAATAGGAGAGATCAGATATGGACAACATATAAATCACGTCACATCAACATGCAATAGATTATGATAGCTAAAGTAGTCGATAATTAATTGCAAACTGATATGCAAAACCTGAAACAAAAGTTTGATATATTGAAAGCGAAAGCTGTTACAGGACATCAATTTTCGTCTCAGTCTAAATGATAAATCCATAGTCTGGTCCTCTCCACAGTGATGATGATGATGCCCTTTATTACAAAAAATGACAAGTATTTAAAGACTTCCCACAGGGTAAAACATCCTTGTGGGAATTATCAAAACAGTTTACACAAATCTGGGGATAATATCCCAAGTTTCTAACTCAAGCTAACATCCTAAAACAAAACCATATCCAAAGTATCTCCTAACTGCTACAACATGCCCAATTGATCATTGTAATTCGTATGCACCTGAAAGAGGACAAGAATAGACAATATTAGAGGATATTTTATTGATAAAATTGACAAAAATCTAATTTTAAGACTAGCTACAGAATCTTGCGAGTCTGTAGCTGGTCTAAATTGAACACATAATCGCTTCAAAACTAATTCAAATCTTAAAGAATTATATTCGACACATTCAACCAAATCTTTAATCACTAATTCCAAACAGAGCGAGTCAAACTAGAACTTGTATGCAAATTGAAACAAATGAAATCGTAATTGAATTAATCAATTGATAACAGGATATGTGGGATTTGTCAAGCGTTTGTTATTGCCAATTGAGAGCAGATAGAATTGATTGACAGTTAGGAAACCCACAAAATCATCACTTGAATCAATTTCAAAACGAACTATTAGCCGAGTTTTTCATACAAATTCAACAGAGACAAAATATGTCGATCTGAGCTTGACAAAATCATTTTTGAAAATCCAAACCAACAGAGTAGCATCAAATCTATTTTCGATACCAATCCAACTCATACAAGCAATCATGCTAACTCAAGACATGCAACAATCGTTTGCAAATTGAATCAAAAAGAAAAGAATCGAAATAGTTTGGAGACGACATAATCATTATGTAAAATTGTATCAATCAACACAACTCCATGATTTTAGCAAATAGATCTTTTGCACAGGTCGAATGTAATCAAAATCCAAACGAAAACATAGATTCCATACAAAATAGAGTCGTTCCTAGAAAATCGGAATCCACAGAGTTGTTTTGAGTCTATTAGAAGCAAACGAAACTAATCAAAATCAATCCAAATTGACTGTCCTAAATCAAATGAACATAATTGATTCAAAAACAAGCCAAACAGAATGAAAAACCAATCAATTGCTCATACTAAACTGGACACGACAAAATCGTGTAACCAAATCATATCTACATTTAATTTTAGCAAAACGAATCTACTGTACAGGATCCACAACAAAATCGTCTAAACTATAACAGAATCATTTGAAATGTGTTAAAACGAACAGAGCTAATTTGGAAGCAAAACCGAATATGTTACAATAATTCAAACAAACTTACAAAGCAAACATCATATTGAAATTCATACCTGAACAATAAGAAATGGCTTCGATTATGATAATTTGGAATTGACGAAGGCTGTTGCCGATTCGACATTCCTGAAGACAATCGAACTAGTGGTTTTTTGTTTCTTGTCATTAGCTTGAAACCTGTTTCTTTCTCTTGTCAGCACTGTAACTTGTTCCTCTAACGATTTGATCTTTGACTGCAACAAGGGAACGTCAGAGTAATAACGCTCTAGCCACACACTGCATTGGATGCATGATGTCTGTTCGGGTTTTGATATCACAGGCGAGGGTTTGTTTAAATCACAAGGGGTTTCATTATGTAGCTTGATTCTTGGGTAGTTAGGATTTTCCTTTAGGCACGGGGGAAAATTAGAGACATAGTCATAGGGTTGCTCGGAGCATAGGCCATGGGAATAGGGGTACTCTTCTGCTAGGAAATGCTTGATATCGGAGTCCGAGTCCTCGCTCAGAACTATGGGTTTTTGGTCAGCGTTTGGCTTAGGTTCATTTTGGGCAAGTCTCGATATCAATCGAGCATTTTTCTTACCCCTTCTGTTGACAGTAGGATTACCCTTGACTTTCTTACTCCCAGGCTTCTTGAAAGCCTGAGTCTTGTCTGTTATGATGTCAGGTAGGTCGATGTTAGGGCAAACCGAGGGTTTGGCAGGGGGTAAAAGGATATGGAATGGCACGGGTGGCCCGACCATAGTCTCACTAACCACAACCTTGTCGATTTGAGCAGACTCTGGGTTAGCAAAGCCATTTCTGGATAGAAAGGCTTGCCAATTATCACCATGAAGGTTTAAATGGTGGATGAGGATGAGTCTAATTAAGCTGTGGTGAAACAGGCTGCTATCGGCCTTCTCGCGTTTGAATCTCTTAGCCATCTTGTAAAGACTACCCAAAAAGTAAAATGGCATGTTCAAAGGATAGCCCATGAAATTCATCAACAGCCGAAGGTGATACAAAAATACTAAGCCATACCAACCTTCACAGGTCACAAATTGTTTCACAATCACCAAAAGATCGTGCCACCTGGGTTTGAGGGTGGAAATAGGCATACCTTTATCACAAGAGACAACCTTCCTTGATACGAATAGTAATGGCCACGACACCTCATCAACTTTGGAGTTTTTAAACCATCGTTGGCTTGTAACTGCCAGTCCTGTAGCAGAGCTTATGAATTCTTCATTGAGTTCAAGCTGTATGTCACCTACTTTAGCCCTGCACCCGTCAAAGGTGAGGGCAAATTGTTGGGCAACCAAAAGGTTGAAACCCTCGAACCTCTGTATAAACATGAGCTAACCACTATCTTCTAAATCCTTTCGAGCATTATCGAATAGTAACAAAGCTTCATTACCATTTGGCTCTATGCGCACCACCGGTGCCATAGACAGGAGCACACAGTGAGCAGGGTGCACAGGCCAGGGTTCGAACACAGCATACGCAGGGGCAGAATGCTCACAGGCTTACCCAAAAACTAGCAAGGGTGAACCGGGGTAGGGGCATAACATTAATAATAGAACGTGCGAAGGTGGTGGAGCTAGTTCAGCCCATGCACAACATTCATATCCTATAGTACAACCGCCGACGCATATAACGTTCAAACCACTATGCATATGTTAAAAACCATGCCATTCAATCAATGAAACGTTATGGTAAATCGACCAAACATTTGCACGAGTAAAGTTTTATCATAGCTTTAAAACCGAACAAATGAATCGAAATCACACCAAGGGTCCGATCATATGAAACATGTGTTATGTGAAAAGATTTATACCAAGGGTCTAACCACAACACCAATTATTTTCATGAAACCAATGTGTCAAGGGAATCAATTAAAAACTATAGAAATCAAACCACCAATGCATCACAAATTCGATCAAACATCAAGCCACCAATAAATCAACGATTGGATCACACTCCTTATCAAATCATCACAATCTCATAAAAATTGAAATCATATTAACAACAGAAATGCCAAATGAGTAAAGAATCTTGGAGTCTTGTCAACTGTATAATGATAAGTAAATTGGAAATGCAATGAGCATATAGATGAGAATGATCATAACAATCCAGTGACATTTTAATATGACTTAGAAATCAAAGTCTTCACGGTTGCAGTCGTGAAAACAAGAACAAGGGCAAGTGGGCAAACGCATATAAAACAATAGTGTCGTTTTATTCAAAGATTGCGACGAAAATCAAGGGTTGCAAAACACTGGTGTAGGCAGCTTATAAGGACAGTAGAAAAATACGAATTGGCTGCCAACAAACCATCGGTCCCTTCACCAAGTGGGGGGTAGATTTTATGGACTGTAACCCAGCTTCGCCTGAGGGGCATCAACATATCATTGTGGCCATGCATTACTTCACTAAATGGGCAGAGGCCATACCTATTCTTAAATCCAATGGTAAGACTGCAACATTCTTCGTATTCAACCAAATTATATCCTAGTTCGAAATCACAAAAGAGATTGTCACGTATTATGGCAGTGACTTTCAGAATGAAATGATGAAAGAGTTAGCATCAAAACTGGAGTTTAAGCACGATCATTCTTCCCCTTATTATCCCCAAGAAAATGGACAAGTAGAGGCAGTGAATAAATATCTCAAGACCATCTTGCAAAAAAATGTAAGCCAGAGTAAGTCTGAATGGAATCTGATGCTTTACCCTGCACTTTGGGCATATAGAACATCGATAAAGAATTCCACCAATTTTTCTCCTTTTCATTTAGTACATGACGTGGAGTCGATTATTCTGATTGAATGAAAAAAACCTTCCCTCAAGTTGGCAATTGATCTCCTTCCTGACACATCCGATCTTAAAGAACGCCTTGTGCACCTGGAGCATCTCAATGAGCAGCGTCGAGATGCCTCTACAACTATCGAAGCAAATAAATGACGTGTTAAGGTTCGATATGATAGGTCTGTTTGTCCTTGGCAATACACTGAGGGTGACTTGGTTCTCCTGAATGACCAAGCCAAAGAACCATTGGGGGCAGACAAGTTCAATCCCATGTGGCACGGTCCTTATATCGTGCGATGTGTCTTAGAGAAAGGAGCCTATGAATTGGAAGATTATGAAGGGAATATGTAGTATGAGCCTAGAAATAGGCTCTACCTTAAAAGGTATTACGCGTAAGCCCTCAAGCTTGGGCGTGACCTTCTGTATACTAGTGTATCTTAGTGTATATATATCTTTTCCTTTGTGTCATTGACTTGTTTATCAAGTTTTCCCTTAGTTGGTAGATGTCAACAGAGTCTTCAGTTTACTTAGGATTTGCATAAGGTGCCAGTCGTCATACATGGAACATGGCTTCCACCACTTGGTTCATTTGCTCACCTGAGGGCCAACTGGTGTCTTCATGTGGCGTTCGTCTGGATACATCAACGAATAATGTGGCTGAGTATAGCATCGTTATAGAACTATTACGCAATGCCGTTTCACACGGTGTTCGGTCTTTAGAGGTTACCCTGGACTCCTAATTAGTCATATGTCAGTTAAATGACAATTACCGTGTGCGAGACCCTACTCTACTTCGACGATTCCTACGGGTACGACTTTTGGAATGATACTTTGATTTTCTTACTTATAATCACATACCTAGATGTTCTAATCATGTATCCGATGCATATGCTAATTATATTTTAGATTGGTATTTGTCACATAACTAAGAAAAGGAAACACATTCATTCATGTACACATTGTAACATATATAAGTAAAGTTGAAGACCAATTTTTTTTTTATATTTCATCTTTTCAAAAAATATGGTGTCATAGTAAAAAATGGGGCTCACACACTCAAAATACATATATGGCCGGTATGTAATATGACCACATGGTATATATGCCTATGGCGCCGGATGCGTGTCATGATAGCACACTACAACATTTGCGAGATGCTGAAAGAGTCTCACCCACACACATGGTACACCCACCAACTGCATAGCCTATGGCAGATCCTCTACTTGAACCATAGGAATCTTGTGTGTCAATCGAGACAAGTTACCCTACACATTATGCAACACTCTCTCTGCATATCCTCTCGCATTCTCATCTCCCCGGATCCTCCACCGATGTCGTGGGAATCCCTTTGGCCATCTCAAACCTACATCCGCATGACAAAGCAATTGTTAATACTTGATACCATACAAAAACATTTGCCTTTTTTGTTCTTTTTGAAAAACACAAAAAATGAAATATATAAAAACATTTCTTACCAATATCACCGTAGCCGGAGCCTAGTGGCAAAGGCATATCTGGATCCCCTCTGTATTCGATCCCAACATAAGAGTAGTCATCAATGGCTATGACCTGTTGACACCACTAGAAAAAGAACTCATCATTGTAGGGGGTTGGCACCCTACCACCTCTTAGCTTCCTCATCACATAAATCCAACATGACATGGATGGATCACACAGTCCATGTGGAATAATCTCTACTCTAAGGCTCAAGCCTGAAACCCGCTCAAAGAAAAAGATACACATAATGGATGCAAATCCGAAATTTCTCTTTTTCCCTTGTTTGCAATCCGTTAGCTGGCTCTTCATGTTAGCCAGCAGTGAGGTACACCAGTCATAAACAATGGGTTGTAAACACTCCATCGCATAGAACATGAGTGGCCTTGATGCTTGGTGCAATGAGGTCGACCCTGAAATCCATGTAAGTACAAGTATGGCGATCTTTAAGCTCAGGTTATTGATCACCCTGATTGGGAGTTGGCTCCCTACTTTATCTATGCTTGCAACACAATGGGTGGAAATGTACTCCTCCATGGTCATACCACCCCGAGCCCCTTGAGCCTTGAGATTCACTACCTTGCCTTGACGAGACAATCCTGTGATAAAATATATGTTGTCCACTTCAATCCTCAATGGTTGCCCATAGAGGTTGAAGGCCTCTGTCTTAAGATCCCAGTAGTTTATGAGCATCTGGAGTAACCTCACTTGAGCGCTCATTCCTTTGAGAGCCCAAAATTTATAAAGGCCACATCTTTTTAAAGCTTGTTGGGCCCCTACATCCCTTTCCATTGCTGCATATAACTCTACATGATCCCTCTCCCTCCATTCAATCACCATCTTGCAAAGGAAAAGTCATTTTTTGAGTTAAATCCTTTCAAAAAATGTGTTCACGGACATGTACGTGGGCTAACATGGTAACAATTGCGTATAGGGCTACATATACGCGGACAGGCTTTGTTTTGCTCGTGTATATGGGGGCATATACACGACTCGATGAACTATCACCTGTGTACGCCCTAATTTACATATTACACCCTCTAATACTAAAACATTGGGGCCTAAAATTGAAATTCAAACCATTGAAATTGAAGTAGAGGGGATGGGCACTTACTTGGTCCAGACGGTTGCTAATTTCATTGATCGTAGCTCCCACAATCGACACTTGAAGATTGTGGGGAAAATGGCCTAAAATGCACTATGTGGGTGAAAAAAATCAAATGGTATGGTAAAATGGTCTATTTTTACTATTAGTAGAATTTTTTTTACCCACTTCATATAGTTTCTGCTAATTTTTGACCTTGTAGACTAATAGTGCAGTGGAAAGAATTGGTTTTTAGTGGTTTGTCCAAGATTTTTGCAATTTCTAGTGTCATGCCGCCCGTTCATGCCTTCGACAAGTATATTCTTTCACTGACATATATGATAGGTTGTCACTCCATTTTTCACTCTGGCATCATCCTATGACCATGATTCATACACCCTAGGTACAAACCCATAATATTAGCGATATAAAACCTTCCTACTGCCACTAGAAGTGTCGTTATTAAATGGTAGAGGCTTACCAAACATGGGTGCCCTAGTTAGAACCTTTGTACTATTTGGTGCCGATGCAAAAGTCATTCCATAAGACCAAGAGTTCCTTATAGTTTCAATATGACTTTGCGTTCGAACCTTATATTCTTACTCACAAGCATTTTGACCTTTACGTATGGGACTCCCCCCAAGTCTTAGTTAATATCCTTTCTGACTCTCTAAAAAATGAAAAGATTGCTGAGTGAACTTGTCTCTTTCACACTTGTTAAATGGCTTTGAAATGATGTCTATTTGGCATAAGTTTAACCCTTTTTCGGACCAAGTAGACTACTTACGAAAAAACAATACTATAGTCACCATTGGCTAGAAGAGTTTTCTTGGGTATTATTTTATACTTTTTCGGGCCTAGGGGGACTAAATCTACGAAAAATGACATTCTTTGGAGTTAAGTTGTAATCAAATTCATCATCCTGCTTGCAGTATTGAGCCTATTGTTGGTTTCCACTTTCTTGTTATAAGCCGCTTACGTCAACAATTTGCATCACTAACCAAGCATAGCCTTTTTTATATCCTTTGCAGCTTGACACCCTGTACTCTAAGAGGAAACGTCCCCCTGAGTGTCCATGCCCCACATGCACTTCCTTGCATTGAGCATAGGTATGTTCCACTGTTTGGAGCTAGTATCTTACTCATGATACTCGTTTCCTCTCTTGTACCATAACATTTCTTTGCCTATGAAAAAACAAAAAAAGACAGGCAAGAAAATAATATCATCTCATATTGGCAACAATCGTGTCGCCTTTGAATAGAGAATTTTTTTTTGAGTCCACTTTCATCGAAAGTTTGGGATTCGCATGACCTTAGGAAGCTGAGCTCGTTACTTAGAGTTTACTCCTCCAACTGGTTATTCTTCTAGTCCTTATGGAGAGTTCATTGATGCCTCCTACATCACGAAGTTTTATCATCAAGTCTATGCTTCCTGAGTTATCCATATGTCTCATGCTCTCGTTCAAAGGATGTCTATAAGCCCATGTCAGCCATTTCTCATAACTCTTGACTTTGCATGTCGGCTATACCCTCAGTGTATCTCAAAGTCACATGACGTTGTAGTCCTATCATGCACCTTGGTCCTACTTTCATCATGGGTAGGTAAACTTGAACCTAACAATTGACATCTCCTCATTGGTCGCTGACTGGGGGGTTTCCCTTGTGTTCTATGAAAAGAAATCTATTCACACATTGGGATTCGTGCAGTGTCTTAGATGCCATTAGCATTATTGGTGGTTTCCTTGCCTTTGTCGACAATTTTTCTTATTGGGTGCTATTTAGAGGGTCTCTTTCGTGCACTACTTGCATCTAGTGCATGCGAAAGACACACATGGTTGTTGGTTCGTGAATATCCTATTCGTCCGAGCTCCTCTTAATCTTCAAGCTATTGCTTTGTACCTCATATTGACTAATGAGAGATTCCCTAATGCTCTCCTCTTAGCGGGTCTCTTTCCATCGACTTTAGCTCATCTATTCTGGAAATAATGCCTAGAGTCCTATGAGTACCTAGAGGCTTGCAGTCATCAGTGGCAGGTTCTCCCACCATTGACAGTTGGGAATACATCAATGTCCCATGATCAATGGATTCTTCAAGTGTTCGACCTCAACACCCTTATTCACACTTGTAGAATGTACTCAATGCCTTGATACCTACTTTCATTATCGGCAGGTTTTCTCGCGTTTGTTAACGGTATACCTTAATGACCGGTAATCAAATGAAGTCTCATTGTGTTTGACCTCAACTCCTCTATTCACATGATGTAGACTTGCACCTTTAGTGGATAGTGTAGAGAACCTCCAGCTTATAGTAGCAGCTTTCCTAATATGTTGCTATCTTTCATTGGACCAATACCTATATGACTTCAGTGATCATGGGAGATCAGATTGTACTCCATTGTATACAAATATCTTCAGATTGATTTTGAGACTGGATTTCACTTTACCTTGTTCATGACTATGACAACCTATGGCATATGTCTGCTTTGTGTTTCCTATTCATGGCCATGGACAACTATTTGGTATATTTCCACATGGATTTGCATTGTAATTCAGATTGGCAGCCATGTGTACAATGTCATTATAGATTGTAATATTCTCATGAGTAACTAGCACTTCCAACTGAGTCTCCATTACTCCACTTATGGGAATTATGATGTATTTCGACTATCACAGATACTCCTCTGACCTAAAACATTAGGGGGCATTTGTTACAACAAATTTTTTCTCACCCCATGCAACTTGCTCAGATGGCCTTTCCATTTCCCTATGTAAACTTAAAGTCGCCTTTTGTACCTTCCGGAGCCAAAAAAGCACATTTTTCCACACATACAAGCCCTATCAGTTAGACAACAAACGTATACACATGTTGCTCCACTACAACCCTCGTACACCGGGTTTGGTGCTCAAAATTAAAAATTATGTCGGGTTTCCATGCCATGTCATGAGATCCATGATCCTTGACCTTTCATATATTGGAAATGCTCTGACTTGACCCTTCAGTTCCATTTGAAGGATATAAATTGAGCCATATCCAACCCTTGGGAGAGATAATTCAACTTTGAGAGCAAAGACACTCTAGAGAAATTTCACTTCATATTGAGTCTGCATCCCTTTATCCTTGAAAGTCTGAACTCCTTGTTCAACCCCCAAGCTCTTCCTTATTTGTGATGGAGAACCTCATTATCTACTTTATATGAGCTTGCCTTTGATGGAGGATTGAAGTGGTGGAGGCCCAGCTGGAGGGCCTTAGTTTCTCAGTTCCGATGTATGTTGTTACAGAAGTTTGTCACCTATATACTTTTGCTGATCATTTTAATAGAAATACTCTTTTCTCGTCCAATTTATATCTTGCAAATATTTGAATTATTATTCCATGGGCATATTTGTCATGTATGTTAATGGATTATGCTAATCTATATGCTAACACTATATATCATCACCATATGCTTGCCTATCTTGGTTGTTGAGGACAAGTTGCAGGTATAAAGATTTGAGTTGCGTTCTCAATGGTAGTCTTCATTAAATGTCCGGATGAGGTAGGCTCTTGGCCTTGTCTTGTAATTAACATTTCATTTATATAACATATCTTGGATTGGAGTTGATTTCTGCATGTCATTCCGTTCGTTGTGGTGTACCCCATGCCATAGAGATATTTTCCTCGTAACAAAGGGCTTTGGAACAAATTTAAATCTCAATACAACATATCACCCAAAGTTAGATGGGAAAACAAAGAGGACTAACATGATAATTGAGAACATGCTCAGAATTTTTATGATGGACCAGCCATCAAAGTGGAAGGATTATATCCACTTAGTGGAATTTGCCTACAATAATGGGTATCAGACTTCATTGAAAATGAGTCTGTTTGAAGCATTGTATGGAAGAAAATGTAACACACCAACAAGTTGGGATAATCCAGCAGATAGAGCAGTTGTTGGGCCATATTTGTTAAAGGAAATGGAAGAGCATATGACAAATATCAAGCAAAATTTAAAGGATTTCCAGGACCTGTAGAAAATTTATACAGTCAAGAATAAAGTGTTTAGAGATTTTAAAGTGGGAGAACATGTGTTTTTCAAAGTGAAAGAGAAAAAAAGTTCGCTAAGATTAGGAAGTTTCCCAAAGTTGGCAGCAAGATATTGTGGACCTTTTAAAATATTAGAAAAGATAGGGCCAATTGCATACATGATATCATTGCTTGCATCCATGAGAGTGCATAATGTATTTCACGTGTCATTATTAAAGCAATATGTGCTTGACCCTAACCACATAATTGATTGGAATGTGACCCATGTGGAGAACGAAGGGGATTTCCAGGTGGAACCAGTATGCATCCTGGATCGAAAAGTCGAAATGATTAGGAACAAGGCCATAGGGCTGGTAAAGGTTCAATGGACTTGCTATGGTCCTGAAGATGCTACATGGAAGCATGAAGAAAACATGAGGGAAGAACACCCAGAATTTTTTGACAATTTTGAAGAAAACAAAATGCAAAACTCCATTTTGAGAAACTAGAGTTCTGGAACGATATCTTAGATTCCTAGCCAACTGCACTGGGGGCCTTGATAAAAGAATGGCACATTCCTTGGGTTGGCCTGATAAATGAATGGTGCATTCCTTGGGTCTGCGGGTTGAGAGGAATACGAGATTATGGTTGGAACTACTGTTGGAGTTGTTAAATTGCAGAATTCTATTTCCTAAGTATTGTGATGTAAATTTGTATATGTATATCAACATAGTGTGCACCGAGGACGACACACAATTACAGGGGAGGGGGAATGTAACATCCCCACTATAATTCCCAGTTTAATTAATGTTTAATGTAGATATAATGTGTGGCTAAGGCCAAAGCGATTTATATGTGAATTGTATTTCTATGTTTTAATAATAAAATGTGATATCAACTGCTAAGGGGACATTGATAGAGATGGGGGCTAAATTAATCCATAAGAGAGGGGAGAGTCTAAGAGAAATTCCTAAGAGGGGGACCAAGGGGAAATTACCCATGTATATTAATCCAACCCATTTCCCTAAATTGTCTATTGGTATATGAACCTTCTAAATTCTGATTGAGTGTTCCCAAAGCCAATCATTGAATACATGTAAGATAGTGGGTGTGAGAAGTCACATCCCATAGTTATTGGGAGCATGGGGATTGAGTACAATCAGCTTGGGGAAGTGTGTGAGTCAAGAAAGGCAAGCCAAAGGGAGGAAATTCGTATGGGTTGGGACAACAATTTTAGTGGGTCAATGATTTTGCACGAGAAACAAGTACATAGCAAGAAATAGAGCTTGGAGCTGGTGCAACCATGGAGGGAGAAATCTAGACCATGCTGGGGTGTATTTGGAGCGTTTTGGAGCTGAATATTGAAGAGTAGGTTGTCAGGACTGAAGAGTGAACTCCTGTGTGAGTTGCACTAAATCAACAAGTGTTTGCTGTTATTTTGCTGGTACTTTTCCTAGCAGTGAGTTCCCTTGAGTTCCTAGCCGAGAGATTCTTGGTTACATGTGCTAGAGAGACCATGATAAATGAATGGGATGCCCGAGGGATTGAGATCGATGAAGGGGTAGATTCCTTGGGTTGGGTAGGTCGAGAGGAAGAGAGATGGTGGAAAATCAAGATAGTTGTAGGAGAATATCAATGGGTTGTGAGTTTATGAGTTGTGAGTGGACAGTGGGAGACCACCCTCTGTTTGTGGATTACTAGCCTCAGCTTGGGGGTGACTTCTTGTTGAGATTTGGAGCAACAGGTTTATGGTCAGGTGGACCATTTGTCCCAAGCAACTGGTTGCACATCTATTTTGAAAGATAAGTGTTTTATCTTGTCACTATGTTGTATTTATGAGTTACATTGTTGTGCATGAATTGTGTGTGTTTATGAATGAATTATATGTTGTTGTGTTGAATTGTTAAGTTGCATTCATGTCGTTTTTACATGCTATTGATGCATTTGATTTATGGTAATAGACGACAATGAAATTTGTATGTAAATCGTAGCTGTTAAGCTACATGAAATTAATTAGATAAAAAATATTTTAGTTTTTATGAGTTATTCCGCACCATAATGTTCCTCAGTTGGGTTGGGGGATGTTATACATATCAAGGGGGCATCATTTGTCAAGCAAAACCCCTAAAAAAATAAGTTTTTACCAGTTAGTTGTATATCCAAATCTAGAAGCACTACAACTTCCCCACAATCAACTTCTATTCTCTCTTGATCTCTTTCGGGTCAAGCTCTAACTATTTTGTCGACCTAGACTTGGACTTAAGATGCATGAGTCCCAATGACGTGGATCAAGATAACATCTATTGCCCACTCGAGGTAGCGTTTTCGACCCTCCGGATCAGTTAAATCGTAGCATGAACATGTGAGAATTGCAACAACTTCTACCTCTATCACAAAGTAACATTGGTTCTGATAGGCACACCTTTCTCCATTTACTCTATTCACCTTGCAATAGGAAGAACTATTTGATGTAATGACCCCCCTTCTATATCAATTTTGCGATGCTCTCCCATGCGGTGGTGCAAATAATACGTAGAGGGAATAAGAATGCAACTGTCTGTGGGGATCCTACTCTCTCGGTCCGAGTTTGCAAGGTGATTTGCTTCTACATGGAAATGGCAATTGAGTGCTTACTTTGAAGTTCTAAGGAAGAAAATATAGTAACAACCCCTCTATATTACTTGATATGTGTGCCACTTGGACAATGGCACACATTCCATTTGGCCTTCAAAATGATTACATGTTCTCAAATAAATTGAGTTTCCTTTGTGGCATGATCTCATAGGCACAAAGCATCATTAACCTTGCCTTTCATTTATGCAGTCGGGACCCACACCACATCCTAAAGTTATGGGTATGGGCATTAGTTCTCTTTCATGTTTTAATCAAATTCAAATTTATTTAAATAAAAATGATATCTATTTAAAAAATAGTTATAATATTCCCCTTTTGCATTTGAGGTTTCAAATTTATTTAAATAAAAATAAAAGTTATTTAAAAAATAGTTATAATATTCCTCTTTGGCATGCCAGGTTTAAAACTTATCTACCAAATTCTTTAGGATGAAAGGATCATCAACCTCCTTATCTGTCTGCATTCTTCCACCGCTGATAACGCCGCCTCGTAACATTTCCACGTGCTGCAATTTTTTGAACAGTACAATCCATGCTCTAGGTTTCTTGGATCTTCTTGTAATAACATTTTCTTCTCAGGCACAATATATGATGTAATTTACTTAATGTGGTTTAGATGCGTAAATGTCATGCTTTCTTTTTTGGATTGACAATTTTTTCAGATAAATTTGTCTCAAATAAAAGGTTTTAGGTTTTATATTAATTGTTGTTTAGTTTGGTTGTGATTTTAAAACAAAATTATTATTATTTATTATTATAAATAATAATAATATCTCTATATTTATAATATAATTCAATAATTTTTCTAAATAATGATATAAAAACAAAAAAATATAATAAATAAATTTCAATTACTGTGAAAATAAAAAAGAGAACAGATACAGACCCTTATTTTGAAAACCTCACATCATTTGACTTCGTCCTTCCAATGTAATGTGGAGAAAAAGAAAAAAACAAAATGAAATAAAATAAATTAACCTTAAACTTATCTTAGTTTTTATCTTTTTAAAGTAGTTAAAGTTTTGCAATTATGTTTGTTTTAATTTATTTAATTAAATTTTAATTAAAAATTAAATTAAATCTACCTTGGAACTGTTTTTAAATTATGTAAATATGTATTCTTTCAAATGGGTCAAAGATCTCAGAGATATATTATAATGGGTCAAAGATCTCAGAGATATATTATACCATAAAACTAGTTATATAAACCTATCACCAAACTTAAAATCTTAGAAACAAAAACATAAAAGACAATTGAAACAATAACAATAAGATAATTAGGTTTCAGATCAACAATATTATGCATATAAATATTTCTGTAGCGACTTTGACAGGAAGCACAGGTACAGGTTATGCAATGCCTAGTTTGAAAACCATAAGGCTATTTGAATTCAATAATGTGTAGGTTGAGAGCATTATGCATAAATCTTTTTGTAGCGACTTTGACAGGGAGCATAGGTACAGGTTATGCAATGCTTAGTTTGAGGCTATTTGAAGTCAATATAAATATCCATTAAAAATATGTATGTCACTTTTAGATTCAAAATACAACGAATATGGTCTTTAGGGTTTATAAGAATTGGTGATGGAGTATATTGTTAAGATATTAGTTTATGTGAAGTCATTCGATTTACCTTGTGTATCGCTTAGATAACATATCTAAAAGTTATAGTAGTAGCAGTTAGATAACACTACCACTTATCACGCCCAACTAATTATTGCTTAAACCAATTACAAATATATATATATATATGTGAATCTCAAAACATAAACTATATAAACTATGCATACTTACAGATGTAACACCCCATATCACAAACACGCATTCCCACTCTGCTATACTTGAAAATTCTTCCTTCTAAAATTTTTGTAATGACTTTCAGTAAACAAGTCCCCGAAGACAGAGACGCACTGCCCTGCAGCTCCATTTATTATAAATATTTTATTGGTAATATTATTAATATTATTACTTCTTTTTCTTTCTTCTATAATATAATTTTATTAAGACTTCATTATATATATTTTACATGTAATATAATTGTTTTTTTTTTATATTATTGTATCATGTACATAAATATATTAAAATTTTACTTCTTTTTCTTCCTTCTATAATATAATTTTATTAAGACTTCATTATATATATTTTACATGTAATATAATTGTTTTATTTTTTTATTTTTTTTATATATTATTTCATCATGCACATAAATATATTAAAATTTTAATATTCTAAATTTTAATTGATTTATGTCATAATATAAATTTTAATATTCTATTAATTAGTATTCTAAATTATTCTAAAAATATAATTTATGATAAAATTCTAACTTTCTTCTATCTCACACATATATAAATAAATAAATTAATTTTATTATATATTTTTATTTTACAACTTCATTATATATATTTTACATGTAATATAATTGGTTTTCTGGTATTATATATATATATTATAGGAAGAAAAAAGTTTAAAATTTATTTTATCATTTGGAGAAAGGAAATTTACATTTTGTAGATACATGTCTCTATGTATGAAACAAAATTAAAGAAATAACTTCTTCCCAACAATAGAAGCACCACCACCCCTGTGTCCATCTAAACATATATAATTACAAATAAAACCATTCTCGAAAGGAAATTTGTCTGTTGAAAATAGTCACGACCCATAGTTCCAAAAAAAAAATTGATAAAGAAAAACCATCCCCGAAGAGATATACAAGCGCTGAATAAGTCATAGCAGTCAACCCTGAAACAATCTTCTGGATTGAGAGCATCGTAAAAAGACATACATCTGTAGTTGTCCACAAAAATTTCGAATAGGGAACTATACAAAATCGTTCATCACATATGCTCGAACAAAGCACAAAAACTGAAAAGAGACATATCTAAGCAGAAGGATCCATGCGCCCTAAAGGATTTATAAAGGGCTTGTGATAAACAACATTTTTTGAACCGTCAATGGCCTTAATAATCAACTATGACCCAAAAACCATCTGCATGCCTTCTATAGAGAGAATATATGGTCCTTGTAGACACGACGAATAGAGAAGTCGTCAAAATATGCCAAAACTCTGAAGAATTCATCATGTAATGGAGACAAAATAATATTATGGCATCGCTGTGAATTTCTGATCCAATTGATGACCAGTAGTGAATCCCCAAAAATATGAAGAGTAGAAAATTCTTTTTCCAAAGAAAAAAAACATAAAAGTTTGAGGGCCATGAGTTTTGCATAGTTGTTGGAGCCAGGGCCTAATCTCAGTTTAAGTCTAAATACATGATTAGGAGATAGGAATACAACCGCTCCCCCACCACAACATGAGTTGTTATTTTGTGAGGCTCCGTCGAAGAAATCCCAGGGCCTATTTGTGTCTAGTAGTTCTTCTTGAATAACCCTCTGTTGGTTTGACATCTGAGTTTATAACTTCAACATGATTGACCTAGGATTCAAGTTTACTTGGGTTCCAACAAAGCCTCTAAAACTATCGTCCCTCCTGGTAAACTAGAAGGCAACACAATGCATAGAGTGCACTGCGCAGTCTCACCTGAGATAGTCTTAATGGGTGACTGCAATACTCAGGTGTTTGTAGTCCAAGATCGAGTGGGGATATGAGAAGTGTACGCTGAGAGTTCTATTTAACTTATTAACGCAATATACTGTCATTTCTGATTATGCATGTAATATAATCAACTCATTCATTCATTATGCTAATATCTACTCATAAATAGTAAAAGAGATATAAACATTCAATCACATAACACGTGTTTTACGATGGTTCACCCCCTTCTGGGCTACATCCACAAAGATCTGGCTCCTAAGCTCTTCTATTATGGCAATTCCAAAACTACAGCGCCACGCGCTTTACAACTCATCCTCAATCGAGTCAAGATCTATTATGAGGTGGACTAGATCGCACTAGGCTCCTCAGCCTGTGATCTAACCCTCAAGATCTACCTTCCTTACTCCTCTACAACTCAACATCTTACAAAAATATATCGGATTACAATAATGTTCCTCCAAAACTTCCTAAAAGGTCTCTCTATCTCCTCTCTATCGACTCCCTTAATCTGACTCTCAATCTCGCTATGAGACCTAGGTATCTATATTTATATGTTTCTGGCTCATCAACCATTACAATGTATTACAAAAACCCTAACCCTAACATCGTTAGGTCTTCCATGCATGCGCACGTGCTGCTCTTCCTTCCAGTTGTCGCTTTCCTCGTGCATGCCTTCCTTCCCAAAATAACCTTTCTTTCTATTTTGATCTTCTTCCAATAGGCCCCCAACACTGACATGTGGCTCGTCTCGAACCACCTAACCCCTATGTGCTTCATCGATCTCCCTGGTGATCGCTTGGAACTTCTCCATGAGCTCTGTCGCTTGCGTTTGGGCCTGCTCGGTCTTCTCCTTGAGTGCATCCAATACCTGCACTGCAATCTCGTTGCTGACCAACCTTACACATTCTTCCTGGGTTTGTGCCATATATGTTTTGGCTTCCTCTGCTCATGAAATGACCTCCGTTGCTCGCTCCTGGAGCGGTTCCATTTGAGCCCGACGTTCCTTTTTCTGCGTCTGCGTAGTTATAATTTTTGCCTATAGTTTCTTCATGTCCTACGCCCATTTGACGCGCTCCGTGATCAACATTGTCTTCTTCCTCTGCTTGAGGTATTGGATAGCTGCACTTATCCTTTCTCCTTCCTGGTCCCACTGCTGGACCTACTGATCCTCTTTCAACTTCGTTCAGAGCTGCGCTGCTTTCTCGAACAAGTCGTCCACTGCGTGGACTTGTCGTTCTATCTCTTGTATCTGCTCTGTTGCCTCCTATTTCCTTTGCTCCCTCACCTCCGGTGGAGTGGTAGGTGTGAGTTGCTCCCGAAGATTCTTGATCTCCTGCTGGTATTGATCGATTGTCTGCACATTCTGATCAATCTTATCTGTCGCTGTGAGTTCGACCGTCTGCGCAGTCTTTGGAATCTTCTCGTAGGCTATAGCCACTTTCTATTCCAGTCCCTTCATGTGTTCCGTTTCTTCTTTGGTCTCGATCTTGGCCTGCTCGAATACCAATTCCAGCTCATCCTGTTTATCCTTTACCTGCCGCAGTTCGACTGTATCTGTGCGTGCACTAGACTATACCTCTTGTGTAACGCTGACTTGCAGTTTATATAAGGCCTTGGTTGGTATCCGCGGAAATCCCAACTCGAATTGAGCCAAATCCTTTAGGGGTGTCTGCCCCACAATTTCGTCCATGCGCAACATGCTGGGTGTAACTTGAAACATTGAAATCGACTGTGCTATTGCCTAGAATATGTCCCACTCGCTTGCTCTAGGTTCTCCTCCTATCTGTGATGCCAACGGGCCCGTTTCTACACTACTGCCGGCTGCCTGCGCTTCCCCGATCTACCTGAGGAGTTATTGCATGTATGGCAACTCTTCTTCAATTCTGTCTTTTTGTCACATAACATTCTCAAAATCCTTGAATGTGCGATCTTGGACCACTTGGGCCACCATTTCTGCATCATCCTTCATGATCGTGTATTTTGGAGGCGTTCTATGTGCCTTCGTCTTCTTGCGCACACCCCCCCCGTATTGGCGGCCAGTCACTTAATATGGCCTAACTCTTGTGGAGTAGGACTTGATGTCGTCCCCTGTGCTGCCTCGGCCTATTTTTGTTGTACTTGGGGCGCCTGTGTGTTTTTCTTCTTCCTTGTCGGGACTCCTGTCTTGGATGTCCCCCCTTTCTTCTGCTGTGGCTTGTTCTGACCTGTCCTTGGTTTCTTGGGCACTGTGACTTCCTGGGGCTGTGTTTGTTCCTGTCGTGCCTCCTCAACATGTGTATGTTCTTGTCTTACCTCCTCCTCCTCTACCTCTACGGGTATTTCTCGAGTGAGGAATGGAATCCTCCATTCATCGTCCCAATCGTTAATGGCCATTTGTATGTCCCCCTCTGCGATGTAGTAGCGTAGTTGTAGCCATTGCTTGCCGGGGTCCTTCCATGCCTGGATCCACATCGCATGTCTAATGGCTTTGAAATTGGCTATGCTCTGATAGTTTGCAACAGTCTGTGGTGTTATCCTCCAGGTGTTGGCGATGGTATCCTGTAGGTCACGGATATATCCTTCAAATATAACTACATTCATTCTTCTATTCTTGGCATCTGAAGTGGCTCCAATCGATAAGTATCTCACTCCGTGATTGGGTTTTGGTCTAGTGGTGAAAAATGCATAGTTCGGCTCCTTCCATCCCATAATGGCTATCAGGATGATCAACCATGAATAATGAAATTCTGTCCCCAGATCCCGTGCATCCTTGTAGTAATCTAGAAACAAATTCAACAAATAAGGGGCCCAACTAATTGTGGTGCCTTCGACACACTGTGCTATAGCTACGACAACCCCAGCCACGACTTACTCCTTGCGACATTTCCTGAGCAGCTTGCATGCCATGATTTTCCTGGCCATTCTTGTCGCGATGTCACTAATCTTTTTGATAATGATTCTGCGCGTCCCCCTTTCGGTGCCGTATTTCTTTTTCATCTCCTCGGTGAGTGTTTTCTCATTTGTTTTGTCCTCGAGGAATTATGCAGGATCCATGCCTCGTGATGGCAACCTTGTGATGTGTGTAATGAGCTCTACATCTATTGAGACGAGTTGGTCCAGCCACAGATCTCTGCCATGTGTGACTGCCATCAATTTCTTGACGCAATTGTTTGCATACTGACCTCTTCCAAAGTGTGGTAGGTCCAACAGACCTAAAATCCCAGTTTTTGCTAGTCCTGCTACCCACATGACTGGTTGCTAAATCGGTTCCCCACAGGGATCTACACCCACAGCCTGTAGGAATACTTTCTTAGTGAACTCCGAGAACTTGTCCATGTCCGTTACATCATGGTCTGAGTAACTTAATTTTTCTACATAACCTAACAAATCTTCTTTTACCCGTACCCCTTCTGGTATGCGTGGCAAAACAATTGCTGCGGTGGGTTGTCTGTGCGGTGACCTAGGTACCTTCTGCTTGTCCTTTCACTGTAGTGACTAACTCGAGGTTCCAGCCTCCATTGTTCGTTTTTCAATATACTGCTCCGGTCAGCCAGTGACATCTTCCACTTCTCCCTCCTGTGGGTGTTCTGACATGGTTGTTTGTGACTTTTTTGGCTCAGCCATTTCTTCCTTATTTGGAGCTGTCCCATTGACTCTCGTGGCTTTGATGGGATTTTCTGGTTGCACTTGGTTGCCTGCATCTTCATTTTGTCGGCCCTGCCCCTCTTCCGACATATCAATGTCCATGCCCGTAGGTGCTGTCTACTGGGTTTCTTCTTTGATGCCTATGGGGCTGCCCATTGTTGCATCCGACGATGGGATTTCTTCCACACTGACGACTTCTGGTGGCGGAGATGGTTGCTGTTCGCTTCCTTGCGACTGCATTTGTGCTCTGGTCCAAACTCTGGGTTGTCTAGCTGTGTGGCTCGGTTCTCCTTTTTTAGGTGGTGCCATGGTGGTAAAAAATTGTCGTTCGCTGAGCTTAGTAGCCTTTGCAACCTCTACAAACTTTACTCTCTACTTCATATGCTCTATCGCTCTCTGCCTTTTCCAACTTTGCAATAACCTTTCCACTCCCGTGTCCCTGCTTTGTATGGGCGTCGTGTGAAGCTTGTCAAGGACGTTACCACAATTATGGATTCAATGAACCGCTGGTTCATTCATACTTGCCATTAATTTCCCTCTCCATCTCCTGTTGGCACGATTAATGCGGCTTCCCATCAGTCATTTCTTGAATTCAATTCCGCTAGCCTTCGTCACTTAGTGCTTCTTTTTCCATAGCCGCCTTTCCCACTTGTTTTTATTTGAACTGACCGTTGGCCTTGTATCCTTCGGGCTTGTATAGCTGAGCATCCGTGCTCCTTCTCCCTTTGGCGCACTGTGCCTCCTTTGGTATCTTTTTGATATTTTTTACTATATCTTTTTTTTTTTTTCCATTGCGCGGTGTCTTTCAAGTTGCAGGTAGTCGACTGTCCTTGTACAACTTCAGTCGACTCCCATTGATCATCCCTCTAAGTTCTACTCCTCCTAAGTCCTTCAACTGTACAACTCCCCCTAAGTCCTTCAACTGTACAACTCCCCCATCTGTGACAATTTTTACTTCGTATGGTCCTAACCAGTGCATTCTGAGTTTTCCTGGATGCTGAATGGATTTGCTGTCATACATCAACACTAAGTTGCCTGCCTTGAAAGTTTTCCTCTTGATATGTATGTCATGCTAAGATTTGTCCCTTGCTTTCTAAACTTGTTGGTGGAACCATGATAGGATCCTATCTTCCTCCATGATCATCAGTTGATTCAGCCTGTCCTGTACTATGCCTCGTTCTGTCATATTCGTAATCACTGCTACACGCAGACTGGGTACCAGAAATTCTAATGGCACCACTGCTTCTTGTCCATATACCAATCTAAATGGCATGTGTCCTGTTAAGTTCTTACATGTGGTCCTGTATGCCCATAATACTACTAGTATTTTGAGGTCTCAATCATCCCTGTTGACATTACATATATTCGTCAATGCATTTTCCAGGATTTTGTTAAATGCTTCCACTGTTCCATTTTCTTGTGGGTGATATGATGTACTCTTTTGATGATGGACTTCAAATTCTTCAGTCATGGCCTTAATAGTGTTGTTGATGAAGTGAGTGCCTTGGTCACTCATCAAAATTCTTGGGCAACAAAATCTAGTGATCACATGTTCAAATAGGAAGTGTGTTGCTGTCTCTACGCTGCAATATTTAACTGGTGCTGCTTCCTCCCATCTTGTCAGGTATTCTGTCGAGGTGATAATGTACCTTGCTCTTTTCCTCTTTGTTGGTGGGTTAATTGGTCCCAAAAAATCTATTGCCCATTTGTTGAATACCTGCAAAGTTACATGTGGTCGTAATGTCATCTCATCCCTTCTATTCGGTTTACCAACCCTCTGACAGACATCGCATCGTTGGCTGTACTCCTTTGAGTTCCTGTGAATGGATGGCCACCATAGTCCTGCGCGCAATAACTTCTGCGCAGTAGCTTTTCTTGCGTAATGTCCTCCTACTATTCCTTCATGGGCTTCTGCTAAAATCCTTGGTCTTTCGTATTCTAGCACATATCTTCTCAAGATGCTATCTGCGCCCATTTTGTATAAGTGTCCTGGAATCAACTGATAGTATGCAGCCTGAACTACCATGCTTTTCTTCTGTGCGGTGTTGTATTCCTGTGGCACAATACCTGTACTCAAGTACTAGATGATGTCGATGAAGTGTTCATCGATGATCTAAACTAAAAATAACTGTGTGTCCGAAAATTTTTCCTCTAAACTTGTAGGTTTCTCTCCGTTCGTGACCCTTGATAGGTGGTCAGGTCTTGCATTCAACTTCCCTGGCTTGACTATTACTTCAAAATCAAATTCTTGAAAAAATAGTAACCATCGAAAAATTCTCCCCCCCAACACTGGCTTGTTGACTAGGTACTTAAGGGATAAGTGATCTGTGAACATCTTAAAATGTTTTCCTAGTAAGTAACGTATGAACTTCTGCAGTGCGTAGACCATAACTAGGCCTTCCCTCTCTGTAGTGTTGTAGTTCTGCTCCGATTCTGACAGTTTTCTTCTCACGAATGCTATCGGATGATCCAAATCTCCTAGTCCTGGCTATGCCAAAATAGCTCCAAGTGCTATGGCTGATGCATCTACATGTACATGGAATGTCTTTTCCTAGTCTGGAAATACTAGTATCAGTGCGATGACCATTTTTTCTTTCAGCGTATCTAGACCGTGTTGACAATCCTCATTCCACTGAAATTTTGTATCTTTCCTTAACAGTTTCTCCATTGGCGCGGTGATCTGTGTGTACCCTTTGATAAATTTTCTGTAGTATCCTGTGTGTCCCAAGGTCACTCTTAGTTGACAGTTTGTTTTTGTTGGTGGCAGGTTAACAATTACTACAATCTTTGCAGGATCTACTAGTAAACCTTGATTGCATACTATATGGCCCAATAGTGTCCCAAACGGTGTTTCGAAAATGCACTTCTTGATGTTTAATGATATCTGGCACTGCCTGCATATTTCTAACATTAGCCGCAAGACCTCTACATGGTCTTTCAATAGACTATAGATTGTCCAATTGTCCAAGTATACTTCTAGAAACTGGTGGATAAAGTCTTTAAATGCAACTATGACTACTCTGGAAAATATTGTTGGTGCATTCTTCAGTCTGAATGACATGACTGTGTACTGGTATGATCCCCATTCTGTAGCAAACGTGGTATTGCATCTGTCTTCTTGTTCTATCTTGATTTGGTGGTAGCCTGAGAATCCATCAGTGAATGAGTAAACTTTGTGTCCCCTACGTTCTCTAACACTTCATCCGTGAAGGGTGTATGGAACGAGTCATGTAGGAATGCATTGTTTAACTTCCTCAATTCGACGCATATTCTTATCCCGCCTTGTTTTTTCTCCTGAACTAACATCGAGCTTATCAATTCTGATTCCTCCACAGGTTCTATGATGTTAGCTTCGAGCATCCTATCGAACTCAACCTTGAATTTTTTGCTTATATATCAGGTTTAGTCTGTATGGTCGCTGTCTGATCGGTCTTGCCTCAGCTTTGAGTGGTATCTTCATTTCACCTAGCTCTCTAGATATGCCCTTCATTTCTGTAAATGTTGTAGGAAACAGGTCGCTGTACTCGCGTAGTAACTTTGTTATGCTTTCTACTATCTGCTCATCCCAGTAGTCCCCAATGCTGGCCATTTTGGGATTCTCAACTGGCCCAATGTTGAATTTCTTCACCTTTATCGACGTGACAATTACTTTTGATTCTAGAGGTGGACCTTCCACTTCTATTTCTCCCTCCACTTCCTTGATATTAATATCATGTGGATCGTCTTCATCTGGTACGTCTTCCTTCACATGGTAGCATGACAACAGTTCTTTCAATGTCTGTCTGTTCTGTTGTTGTTCTTCTGTTATGAGTTCGACTTCTGGTTCCTTAATGAATATCACCCCTCTTATTTGTTTAAGTGCTGCATCTATGTTGGCGTTCTCATGCTCGAATGAGAAAGTGACTGTAAGTTCTGCTACAATACTAGCCAGCTCGTAGTTCCTCTACGTAGTTCCTGGTCTGTATACCAGTTTGCTGGTATGCCTTCTAATGTGTGTACGAAATGATGAGGCCATTCCTATGGGGGTGTCATTTTTCACAGCGCTCTGCACTTCTCCAAGTGTTCCTTTGGTGCCCCCTGTCCATCGTACTTTTTCTGCTCATTTCTTTTCTATTCTACGCCAAACCTTATGCGCAGTAACCACTTGCATTGGTACCAATCCTTGATTATTTCCTTGTGTGCATCCCACCATCTTGCAGGTGTGGCCTTGAGTGCTATATCTAGTGCTAAGAGTCTCTAATTTTATAATACTTCATCCTCGTACTGTGCCAAGAATACTTCTAGATCGTTTACCCCATGGAAATTGGGTGGTTCCCTTATCTCCGTACCTACCCATCTTACTGCGCGGTCTATTCTTGCGCATCTTCTTGTGGAGAATTCGTGTAGCCTTTGTTTCCAGTTCTCTAAACCTCTATCTGAGTCTATCACACATAAAGTAATGCTCCGCCAACTAAGTATCCCATCTGCCGTTGGGTTTATGTAATCCTCATTTCGTGTAGTTGTTCTGTACAACTGGTTGATTTCATCCAAGTCTAAACAAGTAGGCTCTACAAACCTTTCCCCTTCTAATCGGACTAATGACACGATGACCCTGTATTTTCCTGACTCAATTTTTTTGTTTCTTTAAGTTGATTATGGCTTAGTTATCAAATGCCCAATCCAAGTTGAGCAATGATGGATATGGTGTTGCGCCTTCCACTATTTCAATCACTTCAAAATTTTCTTTAGTGAGCACTCCATCTAAGTCTACTGTCACTCCTTTCAGTCTGCCAATTGGTAGAACTCTGTATTGGTTTGCTAGTTTCAGCTGAACATGTGAATATCCTAATGTGGGATCTCCCATACATTGCCATGTATTTTTGGGTAATACATTGACTTCAGATCCTAGATCCAATATGATATCTCCCATGTTGAAATATCCGATGTTGGCATTCATCATTTTGAATTCCCTACTTGTTCTTCTCCTTGTATGTAGGTGATTGACTGTTTTCTGTTCTAGTTTTCCATCTGTCTCTATGCTACATATATAATATATTTTGCAATATTTTTATAGAGGATGGATCATTCAATAGTTTTACACATGATTGTAAAAATCCTTTGATTGTACTTACTTGTACCAGGGTCTTCATTTCTTTGGTATGATCCAACTATGGAGGCATCTCGTACTCTGGTACTTCCTTAGTCCACTGCACAGTTGAAGTTGATGCGGTGTCTTGCTTTAGGATTTCTTGTATGGATTTCTTAAATGTTCCCTTCTCGTTCTGTGCATTGAACTCTTTCCTTATTTCTACATTCTTCTTCACCCACTGGTGTTGTACTGGATCTTGTTGGACTGCATCATTTCTTGTTTTATCTCCTCCATGCGCAACTATGTTGATGTTTTGTCCTTCATCCCTTGCTTCCATTGAAATTGATTCGAATTTATGCAAGAACACAATGAAATACATAAATACACATAAATACACATAAATGCAGAGATGCAGCGGAAGTAAAACTTCATTTCATTAACAACAAATGACTGGAATATGCTTACAGACAAAATGGAAATAAAATAGCTCGGGTGCTGGTAGCTTATCTTTGAGAAGAGATGTGGCAGCTACTGGCCTCTGAAATTTGTGTTACAATGAGGCTCAAAGGCCTATATATTATTGAGAAACAATGGAAAAGCCTAAACATCCAAAAACCTAACCCTAGGAGATGAAACGCCAAAATATGGGCCCCGTTGGGGTAAATTGGTACATCAATTTCCTGGGGTCATAACTTTGGCATACTATCTCTGTTTGACGCACATGATACATCGTTAGAAATATCTATTCGAGGAATACACTGCTAACAGGGAATATTGAGTCTGAAATGAACTCATATTCGTCGGAGCATTCATTCCCAAAAAACGTCGTTTAGGGCCTCAAAACAACTCTAGAAGTTCAGGACCCGAAAAACTACTAAAAATAGTAATTTGTGCTACAATTAAGGAAACTAGAAAACTGAAAGAAACAATGGTGTGGGTCCAAGTGGAATAGGAGGGTGGCCACCAATATCCACCTGGATCAGAAATCCATTGAACATTCTGGTTGTTCTGATTCCTCTTTTCCTGGATCTTCCCTAGTAATGTAGGACATTCTTTCGTGTCATGATCAGATGCATGACAATACATATAGGTCATTGGTGGAAGTTGACATTCTCTTTCATAATGTTGTGGTTGTTGAAAGTTGTGACATACCACTGGTCCTCTACCTCTTTCAAAGCCTCCTCTTGATCATCCTCCGCCTATGTAGCCAGCTTGATCTCCCTGTGGCGCGATATACTGAGGTGTCTGATTGTACTGCACGACATTGTACTGAGGCTGCGCTGTGTTGTACTGTGGCTACGCGATATTATATGGTTTTTGCGCAGTATTATACTACGGCTGCAAAGTGTTGTATGGGGATGGTACCTGGTTAAACTGAGGTGCGGTTTGCCTGGTCATCATTTATGCCTGCACCCTATATGCATCTAATGTCCTCTCTCTCATCAAGTCTATAGTTCTACAATCTTTGTCATCATGGCCCACTGACTTGCAAAAGTTTCAATATGAACTCTTTGGGACTGTCTGGTATATCTGCATCATTGGGTAGTGATATGGATAGTGGCCCGGTTTCTTACAGATTTCGCACCATAGTCCTCCTGTTGGTAACGGATTTGGCATCCCTGCTGCCATATACTGTGCGAATGTTGGACATTCGTTCTTATGGTGTCCTTCCATCCTGCATGTGGTACACCAAAAAATTTCTTGTTTGTCCTTACTTTTGTCTTGGTTGAGCTGGAACACTAATTTCTTCAAATCCTCCTTCAGCTCTTCGATGGCTGGGTCCGTTTGCTGATATTGGTTTTCTTCCAATTGCAGGGTTGCCTGCAGAGCCTCTGCCTATGTCTAAAACTTCTGTTGTCACAGTGGATACTTCAAGTGTGGTAGTAGTGAATTAACGAACATGTGCCTGTGCTGCATGTCTGTCGTGAGATATTTCAACTTTCCTTTCAGTTGCTTGAATCTCTAGTCAATCTCCCATACAGATTCTCCTGGTTTATATCTAATTTATATCATGTTGTTCATGTACTGATCCTCTGAACTTGGCTTATGAAACTCCTTTATCAGCAATTTCTTGATGTCTACAATTGTTCTAGTTGTCCCTAGTGGATTGTTTGTAGCTAAACTCATATACCAATCTAGTGCACAATCCCTTAGTGTAATCACTAGCTGTGCAAGTTTAGTATCTTTGTCTGTGATCTATTTTTCTTCCCAGATCTTCTCATAGATAAACAAGTGTTTTTCTGGGTCCTCTGACACTTCTCCTTTGAATTCTGGTAACCTAATGGTGGGATCATGTCCTACCATCCTGAATGTTGTACTACTACCTCCACGCGGTGTAGCTACTTGACTAGTGCTTCCTGAACTGACTCCTCCAGTTGTTGTTCCCTATGTAGATGTACTTCCTACTGTCTTTCTTCTCCCGAAATTCAGTTGTCTAAACGGTGGTGTTCTTTTTGGTGTGTTAGTCACACATGGGTTGATGGGTTCCACACTGACGTTAATATGGATATGATTGCTTCCTTCTCTTCCCTCTCTTGGACCTCTCGTCTTCCTCTCATATGTTGTGCGCATGATTTCCTTAATCTTCTCCACATCTCAGAGATCCTCTACCTCCTCTTCATCACTTGCCAAGCCCTTCCTCGCAGCTACGACTCTCTTCTTATTGTTCACCTTGTATTGGTAGGGTACTCCACTGCGCGTCTTTCCAGCTATCACCATGATGTGCTTGATCTGGTCATCGTCCATCATGATTGGGTCCAAGGGTTCCTCCTTCTTTCCTTTATCCATTTTTCCTATTTATGTCAGTGCTTCCCCCCTTCCCCCATGCATGCAAGGAAGTTTAGTTGTCAGACTCCATTGTCATTACACCTTTGTTATAGAGAAATATCTTAATAGAAGTATACAATGATTGAATATACCTTCCTCGAGGCCCACGTAGAAACTCTTGCTCCACTGCGTTGTACGACTTTGATGTATCTACTATAAATTTTGTTATGAAGCTAGCTACAATACTGTCAAGCCAAAAATCTACTGCACCGGTGAATTTTTTATTCACATGCTGTAATTTCTCAATTTGAACTAGGGTCCACTCTAACTATCGGATCTGGTTTGTTGCATGGTTATCCTTCAACCTCAATATCCACTCTTGCAATAAGTGTGGAAAATCACAGAAAAAACTTCATATAGATCAATAAACACGTACTTCTCAAGGTATTTGCACGGTGTTACTCTAGGGTTTCTGTTATCTTTGTGCGCAAACTCCAACTCCTTTGTCTTCAACCATATTTTGATCTCTGCTTTTGTGGGATTCCACAGTCTCAACATCCCCTTTTAGTGGTGCATTCTCACCTTCTTGTTGTTCGATTCGATATTCTTTTGACCTGCCTTCTGTAGATCTTACCCTCTTTTAATAGATTTTCAATAGATCCCATCTACTCAATCCTATACCATTCCAACTAGCATCAGAACCATTTGTTGGTTTAGTATATGATTTTATACCTTCAACATGATTGACCCAGGGTTCAAGTCTATCGGGGTTCCAACAAATCCTCTAAAAATATTGGCCCTCCTAGTAAACCAGAAGGCAACGCAGCGCACAAAGTGCACTGTGCAGTCTCACCCGAGATAGTCTTAATGGGTGACTGCAATACTCAGGTGTTTGCAGTCTAGGATCAAGTGGGGATGTGAGAAGTGTGCGCTAAGAGTTATATTTAACTTATTAATGCAATATGATGTCATTCCTGATTATGCATGTAATATAATCAACTCATTCATTCATCATGCTAATATCTACTCATAAACAGTAAAAGAGAGACATAAACATTCAATCACATAACACATGTTTTACCGTGGTTCACCCCCTCCTGGGCTACGTCCACAAAGATCTGGCTCTTAAGCTCTTCTATTATGGCAGTTCCAAAACTACATCGCCACGCGCTTTACAACTCATCCTCAATTGGGTCGAGATCTATTATGAGGCAGACTAGATCACACCAGGCTCCTCAACCTGCGATCTAACCCTCAATCTCTACAACTCAACAACTTACAAAAATATATCGGATTACAATAGTGTTCCTCCAAAACTCCCTAAAAGGTCTCTCTATCTCCGCTCTATCTACTCCTTTAATCCGACTCTCAATCTCGCTATGAGACCTAGGTATCTATATTTATATGTTTTTGGCTCATCAACCATTACAATGTATTAAAAAAACCCTAACCCTAACATCGTTAGGTCTTCCATGCATGCGCACATGATGCTCTTCCTTCCAACTGTCGCTTTCCTTGTGCATGCCTTCCTTCCCAAAATAACCTTTCTTTTCGCTTTGATCTGCTTCCAACACCCTCCCACCACGAGCTTCTTTTTCCTGAGGAAAATGAGCTAAGATATTGAGACCTTGGGTGATCATAATCTCTGGAAGAGTGGACTTATCTTTGAACACTGTTGCGTTCCTGGCAAGCCAGACCCCCCAATTGATGATAAGAGGAAGAGCCTTTACATTTCGATTCAAAGGCTACGAGGGCCAATCCTTCCAAGCCTCTTCCACTAAGTTTCCTTGCCATCTGCATATCTGTCCCAGAGCTCATGAGCACTCCTCCCAAATTTGTCTAAAAAAAGGGAAAAGGATGAAAAGGTGCACTCCAATATCCTCATCTACTTTACTTAAGGTACACCAACCTGATCCTTCCACCTTGCAGAGTTTCATTCTATCACAAGAGGGGATATTATTCTTGATTAAGCACCACATGAAGATGTGTGATTTTAGAGAAAAAATTATTTTCCATAGGCCCTCCACCGCCAATTAGGCTCCCGATGGTGAAGGTCTATTATAAGCTGAGTATATCCAAGCTTTGGGGTGTAGTCCCCAAAAGGGGAGTTTTTCCATACCAACTCATCTTCCTTATCAGATATTCAAATATGAGCACTTTTTAGAGCCCTGATGTAGTTGTCCCAAACTTCTAATAATTGATCCCCCATCCCAATCTGTCCAACATCTTTCTTGGCCTAGCT
>ML782210.1:585118-596441 GCA_009831015.1 Picea engelmannii
TTCTAATCTTCTTTCATCTCTCATATATATATATATATATATATATATATATATTTCCTCGTAACAGGGTCACCGACAGTCAACCCAAAGGGACACATCTGACCGACCATGATAGCAACATGCCTAACCTCGACGGACCCAAAGAATTGAACTCACGACCTCATGTCGGAGGGACAACGACTTGGCAGTGGGGGATCCAACCAACTGGGCTACTCGACGAGGCTATATATATATATATATATATATATATATCAGGAAATGTACTTGCAAAAAATCTTTCAGATACTTTCTCATGTTCCATGGATGGTAAGCGAGGTAAATTGTGTTGGCATGTTTTACAGGTAGTGTATGTTTGTCATTGATGGCAAGTACAACAGCGATGGATTATTTTGGGTAGACACTGCAGAGAAAGCTCGACAAGATCATAGTATGCAACGATGGATCCCATTGAAAATTCTCGATGAACGTCAGATCTGAGCCCAAGGTCCGGCTGACGTTGAATCAAGGAGAACCTACAAGATCTTTAACGACCCAGGTGAAGCAGGGTATGAAATCCTGAAACCAGGAGGAGGATTTCGGTTACCGGGAGATGGAGAAGTTAGAGACTCTCATCATCAGGAGTCTCGAAGTGCCGAAATGTGAAACCCCGAAAACTTGCAACAGGTGCATCGCTCGAAGCATTGAATACCGGGATTTCGGTTACCGGGAGATGGAGAAGTCAGAGACTCTCAACATTAGGAGTCTCAAAGTGCCGAAATGCGAAACCCCGAAAACTCGCAACAGGCACATCACTCAGAGCATTGAATACTGAGATTTTGGTTACCAGGAGATGGAGAAGTAAGAGACTCTCATCATCAGGAGTCCCGAAGTGCCGAAAAGTGAAACGCCAAAAATCCAGAAACAAGCACATCATACCGGAGTTTCGGATACCGGGAGATGGAGGAGTCAAGAGTTGAGACTCTTTATCACAGGAGTCCCGAAGTGGCGAAATATCAAAGACTCCATTTCGGAGTTTCGGATACCAAGAGTTGGAGGAGTCAAGAGTCAAGACTCTTCATCACAGGAGTCCCAAAGTCACGAAATGTGAAATCGTGAAATATCAAAGACTACATTTCGGAGTTTCGGATACCGGGAGTTGGAGGAGTCAAGAGTCAAGACTATTCATCACAGGAGTTTTGAAGTCGCGAAACCCGAAGTTGTGAAATACGAAATCGTGAAATGTCAAAGACTCCATACCGGAGGTTCGAATAATGGGAGTTGGAGGAATCAAGAGTCGAGACTCTTCATCACAAGAGTCCCGAAGTTGGGAAATGCAAAACGTTGAAACATCTTTGTGTGTAGATTTCAGATATCGAGAACTGGAGTGTCAAAACACTTCATCACAAGGAATGTCAGAATTTTGAAATGCCAAAAGGAGAAAAACACCTTTTGGTGTTGGTTTCAGACACCGGAAGTTGCAGTGTCGAAACACTTTGCAACAAGAATGACGAAATTGCGAAGTGATCTGGGCTGACAGATCTAGGAGGTGAATATGGAAGACCACGTTAGAAAGGATAGGTGGCAGACTATGATGCGTGGCAGAGGATAGCCGTTCAATCACCATGAATCATGGACCGTTGATCTGAAGATCGAAGAACTGTAGAGAAGTGCTCGAGTCAGTAAGCTCCATTTCGGAGTTCCGGGAACCGGGCAATGGAGCGTAAAGAAATCCTCACATCAATGATGCCGAAATGTCGAATTGCGAAATCACGAAATGTGAAGTTGCGACATGGATTTTCGTGGATCGGAACATGGAGTGTAACGAAATCTTCACCACGATGATCTGGAAATGCTGAAGTGCAAAATGGCGAAATAAACTCAAGAGCCTATGAAGTCAATCCAACGGTGCAGATGATTTTGAATATAATCGGAGGGCTACTGTTTCACTTCACAGTGTAACTGCTAAGAACCGACTGATGGTTTATGCTAGAGGAATCAAAGAAGCCTTAGTGTGATCGCCAGAGAAGATGAAGAGGCTCGAGGCATCTTCCAGTGGAAAAGACTATTCTTAGAGGCGATTGATAGATGGAAGATGATTGAAGCCTATAACTGAAACATAAAGGATAAGCTCGACTGTGCCAGAGAAGATGAAGAGTCTCAACTGCCATAGAGGCTGAGGAATCTCAGCATAACACCCAGTGAGTCTAGACACGTGGGTTGAACTGCCAGAGAAGCTGAAGAGTTGTGATGATGATCAGGCAGAGCACTCGACATGAGGAGAGCATGGATAAGCTTGGTGCAGAGGGGATGCACAAGGGGCACAAAGACTATAAGAATGCAGAATGAAGAAGAGTTGGGGGTTGTTGCTGTGGAGGGTCATTGACGTGTGAAGAAGGAGGCAGAGCATAGCAGAAGAAATGCATAGAAGAGGAATGGTGAATTGAAGGGACATGGCGCACATAGCATGAAAGGTAGAGGAACATCATGCGCAAGGATGTGTGCAGGAAGACACTGAGGCAAACTGAGCAAGGTAGTGTAGCAGAACAATGATTAGACTAGTAAGCCATTGATGAGCATTATATCACTGTAATAAGTTTCAGTAACACAGATTTACATTCCAAGGTGGTAGGGAGGTGCTAGGGAGGATTATTGTCCTCAGAGGTTAAAGTGGGTGCTTGAACACAGGGAGTTGTAGCTTCCATCTGGTTGCAGCCAGAGAAACCAGGGTGGCAGGGTGGTGCAAGGGAGAACTGTTGTTCTTTGATATACAAGTTGGTGCCTATATGATTGGAAGTTGGTGCTTCCATCCAGTTGGTGCTGGAACACTTGGGGAGTTGGTGCTTCCTTCTAGTTGGTGCTAGAGAAACCAGGGAGTTGGTGCTTCCTTCTAGTTGGTGCTAGAGAAACAAGGGAGTTGGTGCTTCCTTTTAGTTGGTGCTAGAGAAACTAGGGAGTTGATGCTTCCTTCTAGTTGTTGCTAGAGAAACTAGAGAGTTGGTGCTTCCTTCTAGTAGGTGCTAGAGAAACCAGGGAGTTGGTGCTTCCTTCTAGTAGGTGCTATAGAAAACAGAGAGTTGGTGCTCTCAGCAAGTTGTAGCTTGCAAAACAGAGGTTGTAGCCTCACAATGAGTTGGAGCTCATATGTATGATAATGTAAAGAATGTAAAGACTACTTATCATATAAACAAGAAGAGGTTTTTACCCTTTATGGGTTTCCTCAGGAAATATCTGTTTTGTGTATTTCATGTGTGTGACTGATGCTAAATGTTCTATTTCTTACTTCCCTGCATTATTGTGATTGTCATTAAGTGCTCTGCAAAGAGTTTAAAATAAGAATTATTGTTTAATCTTGGTAACAACTGATTCACCCCCCCCTCTCAGTTGTCCAACAATTGGTATCAGAGTCGGCCCCTTTTGTCTAAGGGTAGACCCTAGAGCTTAAACATGACAAGTCATGAAGGGACTTCAGTCACTAGGCCTCCTCAGTTTGATGGAATGAATTTTTCCTTTTGGAAGGTTAGAATGAGAACATACCTAATGGCCTTAGGTGTTGATGTTTGGGATGTAGTAGAGACTGAATACATAAAGCCTGTTGTGCTAGCTTCCAAGGATGATAAGTTAGAATTTAGCTTTAATGCTAAGGGAATGAATGCTATCTTGAATGGACTTGCAAAAGCCAAGTTTTTGAAGGTGATGCATCTTCAAATTGCCAAAGAAATGTGGGACAAACTCATTAGCAATTATGAAGGTAATGAGAAGGTAAAAGATGCCAAGCTTCAAACCTACAGAGTATAGTTTGAAAAACTACATATGAAAGAAGATGAAACCATTGGGAAGTATTTTCTGAGAGTTGTAGAACTAGTAAATGAAATGAAGGCACTTGGTGAAAAAATTGAGGAACCCTCTTTAGTTCAGAAAAATTTGAGATCTCTGCCAGATAGGTTTAACCCAAAGGTCTCAGCTATAGAAGAACTTAATGATATAAAGAATTTGGCTTTTGATCAACTTCTATGAACTTTGACTGCATATGAAATGAGGATAGTTACAGATAAACCCACCTCAATAGAAGCATCATTTAAAGCAGATAAGAATGAAGATTCTGAGCCTGATGAAATTGAAGCAAAATTTGTGAGAAGACTAAAGAAAGGATCAGGCAAGTACCAAGGTAAGCTGCCCTTCAAATGTTTCAACTGTGGTAAGATAGGTCATTTTGAAAATAAATTTCCACACAAGAAACATGATCAAAACTCTGAAGGTGAAGAGAAGCACAAATCAAGAATATTTGATAAGAATAAAAGTTTATGTGTAAACAATGATGACTCCTCAGAAGACACCGATAGTGATTCTTCCTGTGAAGATAAAGTAAATGACTTCATTCTTATGGCCAAAGAGGATTATGATATTGAAATCACATGCAGTGATGAGAATGATGAAAAAGCTGTGGTTGATATGGAAGGAGAACTGATCAGTGCACTGGAAGAGATTGACAGATTAAGAATTAAAAACATAAAGCAAAAACAATTGTTGATACAGCTCGAGAAAGACAGTAAACAACCTGATGAAGAATTTTCCCTGTTAAAAGTGGAATTATAAGAGGCAAAGAAAATGGAGGATATTCTAAAACATTAGCTATCAGAAAAGAGGGCAAGATCTGAAGCCCTGGAAGAAGAAGTAGTGAAAACTAGGAAAGAGAAGGAGAAGTTTCAAGCCTTGTATCATCAGAATCTGTCAAGTATCAAAGCCTCAGAAGGATTAGCCACCATTCTGAATCAACAAAGGAATCCAAAACTGAAAACTGGTTTGGGTTATGAAGAGGGATCAAGTAGTGGTTATCCAAGAAACAAAGAACCCATCAAGTTTGTCAAAGCTACTGTCCATGTCAATTCTACAACTAATGACAACAACAAACCTGCGGAAACAAAGGAAGACAATCAGCCGCCCAGGACAAGTAAAGAAAAAGGTGCCAGGACTAAATCTATAGAACAAAGAAATAATGCACTCCCTGCTCAAAGACATCATCATCATGGAAGAAATCGATTTTCTCAAAGAAGACAACCATTTTCCAGGTACAAAGAATTTTTCTATGGATATTGTTTCTACTGTTATAATTTTGGTCACAACACTGCAAATTGTTCCTTAAGACTTAGACATGAGCAATTAAGATTTCAAAGGAATAAATATCTGCCACAACAAAGAATGATACAGCCAAGTAACAAACCATCACAGATTGCAAATTGCCAAACTAATTCTAGAGACATGCAACTGAGGGGGTCAAGAAATAATAAACAGTCAATGAGTAGACAACGCTACAACAATAACTTTGACCTATTGAACAATGAGACTGAATGCTATAACTATCACAACTTTGGCCACAAAGCTGCAAACTGCCATCTGAAGAATTACAAAGCAGATCCAAGGATAAAGTTCTTAGATAGAAAGGCCAGCACATGGAAAAGGAAAGATAATGAAAAATGTGGTCAAACACCCTCAACTCAAAAACAAAAGGCCTCTGGGAATATAGACAGTGAATGTTCCAAGAACATGACTAAAGACAAGGATAAGCTACTGTCCATAAGTAAAAGCAAAACAGGAAATGTGATCCTTGAAAATGATGAACTAGGTAAAATCAAGGAAAGCGGGATAGTGAGTTTGGGTAATGACAAAGGAGATGCCTAGTACGTTCTGCTTGTGGATGATCTGAAACATAATTTGCTCAACACAAGTCAAAAATGTGACATAGGCAGTGAAGAGGTGCTCACGTCCAAATAGCGTAAGGTAAATGTAAACTTAGGACAAGTGGTGAATAAAGGCATAAGGACAATTAATGATGTTAATATTTAATCCTCCCCTACAAGTAAAGAAGAAGATTCATATACAATAAAAGCATGATCAATTAGCATTTATCCCATGGATGAAGTAAGAGAAGAATCATGTCAGAAGCTGGAAGCAGAAGTCTTGAAGGTTGAGAAGTCAAACACCCAAACCAAGTTCTTGAACAGTTCCATGACCTTGGATAAGATCTTGGATAGTCAGAGATCACCAAATGACAAATATGGTATTGGATACAACAAGGAAGAAATCAATACTCCTAGGAAACCTGATACAAGTCCTTCGTCTGTGAAAAATAAAAGCATGTATGAGAGTGGTTGTAGCGGTTTTTTCTTGTGATTGAATATGGACATAAAAGCCTTGGATTGTATGCATCATGAAAGAAAAAATGAAATTGCAGTAATAGAGATGGATGAAAATCAATGGGGAGATCCAAGGTTTGTTTGAAAAGTACGAGATACAATTACACAGTGGTTCAGTAGGTCAACAACATCTTCAACAACATCATTTTTGTTTTACAAAATGACATACATGACATCCTGTAGAGATAGTAAGAGGAAAGACCTTGTCAAGGAAAGCTAACCTTTTTAGAAACAAAGGAGGAAAATAGTCAGAAGTAGAGAGAGAACAGTGATAGGGGGAGTCATTCAGTTATGAGAAGAAAATGTTGATGAAGGAGTCCTAGTAAGAGAGGCGAGCAATCTTGAGTATTATACAGAGGATACAACGAAAGATGAAGATGAACAGGTCCAAGAATTAGAAAGACAAGACTCTGGTTTAGATACAAATATTTTGCAGGCCTCAAATAAAAGAGTCCATCCCATCAGGGGGAGTTTGTGTTGGTTTAATATCTCATACCTCCTAAAAATACTGCAATAGCTCAGGGGGAGCGTGTTTTCTTTGACATTGATGTCAAAGGGGGAGAAAAGAACAGGTACGGGTGCCTTTGTTGCCATCAATGCCAAAGGGGGAGATTGCTGGCATGTTTTACAGGCAGTGTATGCTTGTCATTGATGGCAAGTACAACAATGATGGATTATTTTGGGTAGACGCTGCAGAGTAAGCTCGACAAGATCAGAGTATGTAGCGATGGATCCCATTGGGAATTCCCGATGAACGTCAAATCTGAGCCCAAGGTCCGATCGGTGTTGGATCTAGGAGAACCTGCAAGCTCTTTAACGACCCAGGTGAAGCGGGGTATGAGATCTCGAAACCAGGAGGACGATTTCGGTTACCGAGAGATGGAGAATTCAGAGACTCTCATCATCAGGAGTCTTGAAGTGCCAAAATGCGAAACCTTGAAAACTCGCAACAAGCGCATAGCTCAGAGCATTGAATATCGAGATTTCGGTTACCGGGACATGGAGAAGTCAGAGACTCTCAACATCAGGAGTCTCGAAGTGCCGAAATGCGAAACCTCGAAAACTTGCAATAGGCGCATCGCTCGGAGCATTGAATACCGGGATTTCGGTTACCGGGAGACGGAGAAGTCAGAGACTCTCATCATCAAGAGTCCCGAAGTGCCGAAAAGTGAAACGTCGAAAATCCAGAAACAGGCACATCATACCGGAGTTTCGGATATCGAGAGATGGAGGAGTCAAGAGTTGAGACTCTTCATCACAAGAGTCTAGAAGTCGCGAAACCCAAAGTGGGGAAATATCAAAGACTCCATTTCAGATTTTTGGATACCGGGAGTTGGAGGAGTCAAGACTCTTCATCACAGGAGTCCCGAAGTCACGAAACCCGAAGTCGCGAAATGTGAAATCGTGAAATATCAAAGACTACATTTTGGAGTTTCAGATATTGAGAGTTGGAGGAGTCAAGAGCCAAGACTCTTCATCACAGGAGTTTCGAAGTCGCGAAATGCGAAATCGTGAAATGTCAAAGACTCCATACTGGAGGTTCAGATACCCAGAGTCAGAGGAATCAAGAGTCGAGACTCTTCATCACAAGAGTCCCAAAGTCGCGAAATGCGAAATGCTGAAACACCTTTTTGTGTAGATTTAGGATATCGGGAACTAGAGTGTCAAAACACTTCATCACAAGGAATGTCAAAATGCCGAAATGCTGAAAGGAGAAAAACACCTTTTGGTGTTGGTTTCAGATACCAGAAGTTGGAGTGTCGAAACACTTTGCAACAAGAATGACGAAATCACGATATGTGAAATTGCGAAGTGATCTGGGCCAATAGATCCAGGAGGTGAATATGGTAGACCATGTCAGAAAGGACAGGTGGCAGACTATGATGCATGGCAGAGGATAGCCGTCCGATCACCATGAATCATGGATCGTTGATCTGAAGATCAAAGAGGTGTAGAGAAGCACTCGAGTCGGCAAGATCCATTTCAGAGTTTCGGGGACCGAGAAATGGAGCGTAAAGAAATCCTCACATCAAGGATGCCAAAATGTTGAATTGCAAAATCACAAAATGTCGAAATCCAAAGTTGCGACATGGAGTTTCGGGGATTGGAACATGGAGTGTAACAAAATCTTCACCACGGTGATCCTGAAATGCCGAAGTGAGAAATGGCGAAATAAACTCAAGAGCCTATGAAGTCAATCCAACAGTGCAGATGATTTTGAATATAACCGGAGGGCTACTGTTGCACTTCACAGTGTAACTGCTAAGAACCGACTGATGGTTTCTGCTAGAGGAATCAAAGAAGCCTTAGTGTGATCACCAAAGAGGATGAAGAGGCTCGAGGCATCTTCCAGTGGAAAAGACTATTCTTAGAGGTGATTGACAGATGGAAGAGGATTGAAGCCTATAACTGAAACAGAAAGGATAAGCTCAACTGTGCTAGAGAAGACGAAGAGTCTCAACTGCCAGAGAGGCTGAGGAATCTTAGCATAACACCTAGTGAGTCTAGACGCGTGGGTTGAACCACCAGAGAAGCTGAAGAGTTGTGATGATGATCAGGCAAAGCACTCGACATGAGGAGAGCATGGAGAAGCTTGATGCATAGGGGATGCACAAGGGGCACAGAGACTATAAGAATGCAGAATGAAGAAGAGTTGGGGGTTGTTGCTGTGGAGGGTCATTGATGTGTGAAGAAGGAGGCAGAGCGAAACAACAAAAATGCACAGAAGAGGAATGGTGCATTGAAGGGACATGGCACACAGAGCATGAAATGTAGAAGAACATAAAGCGCAAGGATGTGTGTAGGAAGACACTGAGGCAGACAGAGCAAGGCAGTGTAGCAGAACAATGATTAGACTCGTAAGCCATTGATGAGCATTATATCACTGTAATAAGTTTCAGTAACACATATTTACATTCCAGGGTGGTAGGGAGGTGCTAGGGAGGACTGTTGTCCTCAGAGGTTCAAGTGGGTGCTTGAACACAGGGAGTTGTAGCTACCATTTGGTTGCAGCCAAAGAAACCAGGGTGGTAGGGTGGTGCAAGGGAGAACTATTGTTCTCTGTTATATAGGTTGGTGCATGTATGACTGGAAGTTGGTGCTTCCATCCAGTTGGTGCTGGAACACTTGGGGAGTTGGTGCTTCCTTCTAGTTGGTGCTAGAGAAACCAGGGAGTTGGTGCTTCCTTCTAGTTGGTGCTAGAGAAACCAGGGAGTTGATGCTTCCTTCTAGTTGGTACTAGAGAAACCAAGGAGTCGGTGCTTCCTTCTAGTAGGTGCTAGAGAAAATAGAGAGTTGGTGCTCTCAGTAAGTTGCAGCTTGCAAAACAGAGGTTGTATCCTCACAATGAGTTGGAGCTCATATGTATGATAATGTAAAGAATGTAAAGACTACTTATCATATAAAGAAGAAGAGGTTTTTACCCTTTATGGGTTTCCTCAAAAAATATCTATCTCTGTGTATCTCATGTGTGTGACTGATGCTAAATGTTCTATTGCTTACTTCCTTGCATTATTGTGATTGTCATTAAGTGCTCTGCAAAGAGTTTAAAATAAGCATTATTGTTTAAGCTCGGTAACAACTGATTCACCCCCCCCTCTCAGTTGTCCAACAAATTGTCGACCCTCATCATGGGGCCTCACCCTCGGGGTATCAAGAGATACGAATTTGTTACCAACAACAAGTATGATAAACTCACATCTGGCTCTAGACCAATAGAGCTAACCGTCACTGCTCTCTCTCTTTCTATATACAATTTTTATTTATTTATTATATTATTATTTATATATATATTAAGTTATATTTATTTATTGAATAATAATATAATACTATTTAACTTTTTTTTGAGACTTATATGCATGTCTTAATGTAGGATATTGATTTTCCAACCATCATCTTAATTAATGTTATTGGGATGTTTCTCTTAATATCTTCTCTAAATTAGAGTCAAAGAACACACAATTAACATAAATCACAATTGAGTCCTTACCTTGATGCTCTTTACAAAGATTCCAATTGATGAAGCACTTCAAGTCATCAATGAGATATCAGTACAACATACCACTAAGATTGTTAAAATGTGTTTAAAATCTATATGTTTTTAGCTTCCAATGCCAAATATATGAACAAACATGTGGTGTGGCAATGGGATCTCTACGCTTCCCTGGTGTGGCAATTTCTAGAGAATCTTAATCAAGTGGAGCACATTAAGTTCACTATGGAAGCAGAAGAAAATGGAAGTCTCCCCTTCCTTAATTTTCTAACCATGAAAAAACCCAATGGATCCAAGCTACCCCATATTGTCTAAGACTTAATGCCCTCCTCCAATATGCCAAATTATCCTCCTCTAGTGCAAGGCATTCTCCAAGAAAACAAACTCCTCCATGCGGCCAACATGTAGAATGTCACTAAGTTATTTGAAGATCTCCATTGCCACAAGGAAGATTACCATATGAGCACTTGATTGGGGTCATTAATAAATCATAGAGTAATTCATCTCCAATATGCAAATCCATCATGAAAATCTAGGCTAATCATACACTATGTGCCCCAAATCTCATAAAGCACTCCCAATCATGATATAAAAATTTCTGGCATAACCCTGAAAACTAGCATAACCACCACTTGTTGAACATTCTCCTTGCATATTGAAAAACTATCAAGCAAATAGTTAAGAATTTTACTACCTATTATTAAGAAAATAAATGATGTTTATGTTTAACTTGGGAGGAATAATATGCTCTCAGGAGAATTAAATGAATGAAACATAAATATGAGCAAGAGATAATCATGAAGATAAAGGGGCCAATTGCAACAATATTCTAGAGTCATAGTGATCTGTAGAAAGAAGAGGAGAAGCACACATGTATTAGTTTCCTATATAGCTATTGCATTTGCTAGTGCTTGGAAATAAAGAATGAAACAACTAAATTTGGAAGTATCCCTAAGATTCAAAACTAGATTTATCTGCCCTAAGATCAAGACTTGAGATTTGTATTAAATTATCTAGCTGAATTCTATGGTGAAGGGTATATATATATATAATTTGGAAGTATCCCTAAGATTAAAAACTAGATTCATCTGCCCTAAGATCAAGACTTGAGATTTGTATTATTATCTAGTTGAATTCTATGGTGAAGGGTTTCATACTTATA
>ML782210.1:608235-624442 GCA_009831015.1 Picea engelmannii
AGTTATGTGACATTCCACATACCACCAGAAATGGCATGACAAGCACTATCCATCTAGGATAGTTTCACCAACAATTTCCTTGATCTTCATCTCGTTATTCCTCATACAAGCATGGGTCCTCCAACCTTTCTTCTAGGATAAATTGATTCGTAAAGAATCTTCCGGTGAGGGATTTCACCATAAGGGGACCAATTTTGAGTTCATCCATTTGTACACCTTATCAATCATGATAAGACAATAATGAGAGCATGGGTCCTCCAACCATTCTTCTAGGATAACTCAATCCGCAAAGCGTCTTCCCATGAGGGCTTTCACCATAAGGGGACCACTTTGGAGTTCATCCATTTGTGCACCTTATCAATCATGATAAGACAATAATGAGTCATCTATACATTTTTCCATCAATGCATCATATACCAATGGAACCACATCGATCCATCTTCATCATGTATCAATGAAAACTCATTGATCCATCTCCATCTATGCATTCTCATCAAGGACAATACATATTATATTACATAAATCATCAGTCAATCAATCCTTTGACATCAATCAATCACTTGAAATCAATCAATCAAACCATTGGCATCAATGAAAACATGATCCAACAGGGATCTGTGGACTCCAGGAGAAACTACTTCAGAGGAAAACGGGAGAGAGGAAGCTGAAACTCTTGAAGCCCGGATTCCCAAAGTGAAAATTGACCGTCTGTTCCGGAGGATGCGTGGTGCCTGATCTGCAACTCTGAGAGAAGGTACTTTGGAGGAAAATGAGAGGGGAAGCCCTGAAGTCCCAAAGTAAACTACCACCGTTAGATTTGGATGGAAACGCGACGACAATCGGTGGACTTCGAGAGAAAACAATCTGTGTGGAAGTGAGAGGGGAGAAGCTAAAACTCCTGAAGCCCAAAGTATTGAAGTAAATCATGACCGTCTGATGGAGAAGGATGCGTGGAACTTGATATTTAACTCCGAGGCTTCTGTCTGGAACTAGACCTTGCGCAACTTTGACATGTCGAATACACGCAAACCGCTAATTTCCATGATCCATTAAAATCCGACTGTCGATCTTCGCTAACTAAGATAAACACACAAATTTAAGCCGAGGTCACAGATTTTGGTCATTTGTAGAGGAGATAGAGTGAATTTCGTGCAATTCTTGTCTATCGATTTGAGTGGGGGAAACGTGTCAGACGATCCTCATATTTGGCCATTTCGTACTCTGGGGGGGAGGCAACCAGTGCTGAGTAAAGAACTCCTGAAGACCTGAAGCCTATCTGGACCATTGATCGAAGTGGACATGTGGAAGGAGATCCTGTACTTTAGGGACTTAGTACTTCGAATATTTACACCTCGTAAATTTTCACCTCGGAATTCCCAAAGCCCGGAGTTTCAAAGTAAATATTTGCTGTTGGAATCAAGAGGGCACGCAAAAGGAGACCTCTCACTTCAGGGACTTAACACTTCATGTATTTGTTCTATTGTGCATCTCGGAACACCCAAATCCTGGAGTTTCGAAATAAATATCAGCTGTCCAAATCAAAGGACACACGACACTAGATATTCCACTTCGGGGACTTAACACTCCAGAGAGTTTGTGCTCCATTTTCTAACTATTTATCCCCTTTCATGCTGTATTTGGTCCTTTTGTTAGTTTATACAGTTTCCAAACTAATTTATCGTTCCACTAGATTTTGAAATCTGAACCATCAAGTTTTCTTGCAACTTTTCGCGGCACCATAATCCTTAAGGAAATAAAATTATCCTACTTGTAACAAGAGAGGTCTGTAGGCTCTTCACTGAACAAAACTGTTAATCGCAATTCAAATCATGAACTTTAACCAATCATACATATCGTTAATACTTCGTTGTTTTTGATTGTTGGATACAATTAGGGTATAAATTTCCCGAAGGTCAAATTCATGAAGAAGATAATCTCCTATTACTTACTTTTATGTTTTACTTTATCATGTTTTAAACCTTGAATTAGCCTTAATTACTTTGGCATTTCGGCGACTTCAAGGTTTTGGAAAGTTTAGACTTGCTAGAATACCCGAAGCGTGGAGCTCCGAAGTGACCGTTATAGATTTACCTCTTTAAAGTTTAGGTGGCTCCAGAACTTCGAGGCTACTGGGATCATTTGATCAAACGAGAAAAATCATCAACGACGGACATCGTGCGTGCCTTATTATTAACTAATCAGTAATGAATTTCATTTGAAATTAAAATGTTGTTTACCAAGCTTTCACTTTCTTCGGATAAAATCATATTTTCATTTGGTGAAAAGTAGAAGTTCAAAAGCTCAGAATTGTATGTGTCCCAACATAGGATCCATCTGGGGATCGTGTTTCCCTATGAGACATGGAAGAAAAGTAGACAAAGTGCCTTTATTGGGTAAATGGAGTCATTATTTCATTTATGGGAAACACCTTTTATGGACTAATCATATACATAAAAACAAACTTCAACCGAATCTCATAAAACATTCAAAACACACCCGAGGATTGTACTTCTAGTTAGGCTATTTAAGATTTTCCTTTCCGAAAAATGAATTTGGATCTGTTTAAGATAATCAAAACAAATTTAATTGGAATATCAGACTTTGGTCGATTTCATTCGCATCAAGGTTGAGTACATTCAACAATTTATTTAGGGAATCCCTTCTTGATTTAGAATGTAAATATTACCGGAAAGAGAACTAGATATCAGAGTATGTCATGTGATCATGTATGCCAACCTTACAGATATCATAGGTATTGCTTCACTTCCAGTGAGACTGTTCAGTATCCCGATGAAGTTATCTACTTCTCCCATTGAATTTCCTTTCACCACTTCAATTCACATTTTGCTGAGATGAGGGAAATCATTACATGAATATCCTTTCACCATCTCTTTTTTGAACAAAATGGGGGCAATCTAATTACGAATTTCCTTTTACCATTTGTCTTGGACTAGATGGGGGCAATCAAATTATGAATTTCCTTTCACCATCTGTCTTATATTTTAATATTTTGAAGTGGGGGAAATCAATTTGTATGTATCATACAAGGGATGATATATGCTTAAAATTTAACAACGAAGGTCTGTCAACAATTTTTTATTGTACTCTGAACTAATTTTCTTCCGATCTTCAATACACCTTTGCCTATAGGTAAGATTTTATGGGAATTTTGATTTTTCAGGGATTGACCTTGAGCGAATTAATCAGTTTAAAATCTGATAGAAGAGATAAAGTTATCAAGATTAGCCTAGACATACTTTCTTTCAGTTAAAATAAGAGGAATCATAAAGACTTTCCCCTAATCTCATTTTGAAGGTATGTTTTAAGTTTTCAGAGTCAAGGTGAAATTCTTTTTTTCTATGAAGATCCAGGGAAGAATAGAGAAATTCAGAAGTGAATAAAAGCTTGGGTATAAGTAAAATAAAACATAACAAGGACTCAGAGGGTCTGACACAGAATAATCTCATTCCCACATAAGTTTGCTCATTGATTTTCGAACCTCCTTCTCGACGTCTTTTTATTCTTATTTTCTTTTCTTTTTATTTCATTTTTATTTGATTCAGATAAGGCTTCAGAATTAATCTATAAATTTATACTTTTCTGATCCTTGATCAGGTGACAATATTTACATGGGTGGAACCCCCTTTACATCTGATAAGATTTCCTTAGAATTCTAGCTTGAACTATAAGGATAGGGGTTCATACCTCAGATTTCATTTATATTTTCAATCAAGCTGATTATTAATTTATCACATGTTTTGAGAGAAAATGAATGTCTTTGAAAAATGAGTGCTGGATTCTGATGTATCCTTATCTTCTGTCTGACAGTATGTATTCTACAAGAAAACAAAATGGGAAATGTTAGAGAATTCCACAGAATAGAAATGATATGCGGTGCAAATGCTTTCATATTTTGATTTCATGATATCGAGTAAACTTGGTTTCTTTACAACGAAAAGTAAAATTTGGATAATCTACAAAAGAAAATAAAATTTCAAATCGTAACAGGAAACCAAAACCGGTATATACAATGGGAATGTGAAATATGATTATTGCATAACATGTTTTAGGTAACTCCCGTTGATAGGGGCATAAAGAGTTTTTCCATTGAGATTTTCCAGTAAGAAGGATTTTTTTCCCTCAGCAGCTGCAATTCTGAATGGCTCGAACCAGATATGGTCGAACTTGCCATGCTTCCTTGCATCCTCTTTTCTAGCGTCCCACTTTAAGACTAGATCACTAGGAAGAAACTCCTTGTCTTTAGCCTTTTTATCGAAAAGGGCCTTCATATTATCTTGGTACTTTTGAAGTTTGTCATTTACTTCGGCCCTATTTTGTTGGACTTCGATTATTTGATTTATCCTTCTTGTAACATCGTTAGGCTCTTCATTTGCATCCTGCCAGAGCTTCATCACAGGAAGAGCGAGATTGATAGGAAGAACAACGTCAGTACCATAAACCAATTGAAAATGGGACATACCTATTGATTTCTTGGTGCCAATTCGATTCGCCCATAAGGCGTATTTCAGGTGAACGTGCCAAGCCTTCTTATTTTCTGTCAACACCTTTTTGATTATAGTCACCAGGCTCTTGTTGGATGATTCGGCCAACCCATTCCCCTGAGGATAATAGGTTGTAGAATGACCTAACACAATGTTGTATTTTTGACAGAAATTGACCATTGCCATAGATTTGAAAGCTTGGGTGTTGTTAGTGACTATTTTTTGAGGACAACCAAATCTCGATAGTATATTTTCTTCCAAGAATTTTATTACTACCGAATCCATAGAATTCTGAGTTGGAATGGCTTCGACCCACTTCGTGAAGTAATTGGTAGTGGTTAAAATCCATTTATGTTGGGTGCTTGATTGTGGATGGATTTCTCCGATGAAATCTAGACCCCATTGTTGAAAGGGAGCTTATGTTTTGACTGGGATTACAGGTAGTGCAGGGAGATTTTGCTTGCTAGAGAACAGTTGGCAAGAGTTGCAGACTCTTACCTTGGCATTCATGTCAGTAAATAACTTTGGCCAATAACATCCATCTCTTAAAATATCGTAGGCCGTTTCCCTCCAGGAGTGGTGTCCTCCACACACTCCTTCATGAAATTCATTTATGACTCCTTCTGTTTTAGATTCTGTTAAGCAACACAACAGGAAACCTAGGGGATCTTTCCAGTATAGCTGGCCATCAATAATACAATATTTAACTGCGTGTATCTTCAAAGTTCTTTCTTTGGATGGATTCATGTCATTCGGGCATTGAAGGCTAAGGAGGTATGAAACAATGTCACAATACCAAGGAGAGGAAGAAAACTTACCTTCAATATAAATCATAGGCCTTTGATCATCAATCTCATCTATATATGGGAGATACCTATGTGCTTCCAGGTGATTTATCCCGAGCACCTTGAAATTTGATTTGGCTAACAATTTCGCCATGCCTTGTCATTTGAATGGCTTGGTCGGTTTCACTTCCAGATCGAACTACTAGATTTTAGCCAACCACCGACCTCTTTTTCCATCACTGTCTGGTTGGAACAATATGTCTTTGACAACACTTGTTTGCACATAAGCGATTATTTTGGAATGCAACACATATGCCCTGAAAGATTTGAGAGCTTTCACCATTGCGTAAGCTTGTTTTTCAAGTATATCATATTTTAATTCTGCATCCTTGAGACTTTTACTGAAAAAGGCTATAGGCTGCTTGAAACCTTATTCATTCTTTTGCAGGAGCACCACTACGATAGTATGTTCAGAAGCGAAAGAGAATATCGAGAACTCCTTAGTATAGCCTGGACTGGCTAACATTGGTGCTTCACCTATAGCTTTTTTTACTCGCTCGAATGATACTTTATCTTCAACGGTCCATTTCACTTCACTATATTTCTTCAACATATCTGTAATTAATTTAATTATTTCAGCAAAATTTGGAATGAATCTTCTCAAAAATTTGATCTTTCCTAAAAAACATTGAATTTCTTTTATGTTCCTAGGAATGTTAATCGTGTCTATAGCCTCGACTCGCTTAGGGTCAACCTTGATTCCTTCTTTTGACACTATATGACCCAAGAGATTACCTTCTTGCATAGAAAAATGTGATTTCTTAGGAATAAGAGATAAACCGAACTTTCTGCATTTTTCAAAGGTCTGCCTGAGGTGTAATAGGTGTTCTGCATCAAAGTTAGAAAAAACCATCAAATCATCAAGATAAATACCAACAAATTTGTCTTTTTCACCTACGAACGCAATGTCCATATCTCTCTGGAAAGTATCCCCTGCGTTCATCAAACCAAATGGCATTTTATCGTACATGAAAGTTCCCCACGGAGTGGTAAACACAGTATTTTCTTTGTCGCCTTCATGGACAACAATTTGAATGTATCTAGAAAAGCCATCAATCATGGATATTTTGTTAGCTCCAACTACTTTTTCTAGAACATGATCAATTTTTGGTAGTGGGTAGTTATCTTTGAGGGATGACTGATTTAAGTTTCTGAAATCTACACAGAGCCTTATTTTTCCATTTTTCTTTCTGACAGGTACCAAAGTTGCTACCCATTAAAAATATCCGAGTGGAACGATAATCTTCGTACCAAGAAGCTTCTTGAATTCCCTTTCTATCACTGACAGAATAATAGGGTTTATTTGTCTGAGTTTCTACCTGAATGGTTTGATACCATGTTTCATAGGAATCTTGTGTTCAATTATAGAGGTATCGTAAGTTTTTAGATCATCATAGGACCACGCAAAAACGTATTTATATTTCCTAAGCAACTCGACGTACTTATTCTTTGTTTGGGCTAGGAGGTATTTATATATCTTGACCAATTTAGGATTTTTCTCAGTTCCTATATTAAAATCTTCAACCTCTTTGGGTTGAGGTCGTAAGTTAGATTTTAAAGGTATGCCATCATGGTCAAATAATCTCTCTAAGGGGATCAAACCTATGGTAATTTGATTGTTCTTAAGCACAAGCATACGGTGATTTGCGATCTTATCCTGGAACTTTTCAAGGTTTTCACCTTCCTGCATGACCCAAATATGATCATTCTGGTTTTCCTGATCTATGTGAGTCTCAGAGAACTCGTCGACCATTTCAAGTAACTGTTTGATTTGTTCGTCATCTTCAAATACTTGCCAGTGCTATACATTGTTCGGGATCGAAGGCCTGTGTCTCATTTCAATGTGATATTTCAGTTTTAGGACAATAGGTGGTACGCAGGTCGCAACAGCTTTGGCTAAAGAATCGACCTGCTGATTTTCCATTCTGGGAATGGAGTGAATGTTAAAGGATGAGAAGAAATTCTCTATCAAATCCCAGGTGCAATTTCTGTATGACCTCAGCCTTAGATTCTTGGCTTGATACTACTATTTTATTTGTTTCACAATGAGTTCTGCATCACCATAAACTATCAGATGTTGAATTTTTAACTTTCTGGCAGCTTCTAATCCTAAGACTAGAGCTTCATATTCACAAAATTTATTTGTATAATCAATCTCCCACTGTAACCTATATGAGAAGGGAATGACATACTCATCTCCTTACACTACAAATAACACTCCAGCCCCTGCTCCTTCCCAGGATGAAGCACCATCAAAAACCATTTTCCACATTCCTTCTCTACTATTTACATTTTTCTTTGTTTTTTCTACTTTTTTATTTTCTTCTTCTGTACATTCTTCAAAATCATCATCTATCGATAATATACAATTTCCTAAGTCCTGATCAACAACATAGAGTGGGTAATTGTTTGGATTTTGAGGGTTACTTACCGTATACACTAGTCTAGTTTCTATGTACAATCGGGTGAATTGTCCACCAAAAATTAGGATCGTAGCGTAAGTCATGTCCAACTGAAGTGATCCTCCTAATTTGGCACCCCAAGACTGGGATAAAAGAATGTCGTATTTGGCAGGGATGTCAACAACGACCACATCCATAAGGATACTTTTTACATGGATCTGTGCAATATTTACTACCAAATCTTTGATCATTCCCAGACACTCGAGGCCCAATTTCTCCATGATAAATTTAGGCATTCAATTATTGAAGCCCCATAATCTAACATGCAATTGTGGAGTAGATGGTCATGCACAATTAACGTAATATAAAACAGAGCAACAAAGTCCTTAGTGTTTTCGATGTGTGGACCGAACATGATTGTAGGTCTTTCATCCTGTAGATTAATAACATCTACATGACATTCAACATCAGAAAAATTTATCACTTTAGTAATTTTATTTTTATAAATTGGATTTTTTGCAAGATCAACCAGAGGCATGGGGATTTTCATTTTATTAAGTTCGTTTTCTAAACTAAAACCTACGATTTTTTTTTCGATTTCTCTGGTTGGAATTTCTACTTCTGTATTTTCCATTTTTTTGGTTTGCGTTGTTCTTGTTTCAACTGGTTTTGTTCGGGCAACTTGTGTTTCAATTGGCGGTTTAGTAACTGCTGCCTCATTCATTTTATTTCGTCACAAAATATTTTTTGGTGGAACATTCATAGAATTCTTTTCTCTGGGCCTTAGATCATACTTTTGTTGGATTTCAACCATTATTGATTCGGTGAGTCCTTGATAGGCAGATTCTCCTAGATTATTTATGCTTTCTTCATTATTAAATAGGGATTCTAGATCCAAAGATTTTTCATAATCCTGTCTAGTTAAATGTGGCTTAAGATCGTCATCATCAAGGTTGTTCAGATCTTCTTCTAACTCCTCATAATTTTTCATATCATCCCTCTGCATAAAATTTTCATTTTTAAACGGGGCTTGGATCTTTTGATCTTCATTTTTTACCTGTCTTTGTTGCGTCTGAGGGTTTGGGTTTCTTTTGAACTTATTTCTAATGAACAAATCAGATTTGGCTTGATATAATTCCATCCTGGATATCTTGTTTGATAAATCTTCAATTATCTTGGTCATCTCATCCATTTTCTCTTCTGCAAACTTCCCAGATACAGATGGTCCTGCTTGTTCTTTGAAACACCTAGGTTCTTTGGTTCCCATCTCGACCTTAGTTTTTAATTTCCCAGACTCCATCATATTAGATTCAATTTCTATGGCATCATCTTGCATTCCTTCTAGAGTGGAAGATCTTCTTTCTCTTAAGAGGAGAGAAAAATCAGGTTCAAAGGCCCCTGCAAAAGTTACCTTTGCAGTAGGTTGAGAGGGTTTGAATTTGGCTGTGATTTTATTATACAATTTGTTGAATCTCTGAGTAAATTCAAGAACTGATTCATATATTTTTTTTTCTTAAAGCCCCAAATTCAGTCAAATAATAGAGGTGGTCCTTCTTCTCTCCCCACTGTCTTAAGAAGGCATTTTCTAGATCATCATATGACCGTATGGAACCTACCGGGAGTCCTCGAAACCAGGTTCTCACTTTTCATTCAAAGGTTTGTACAAAAGCCTTGAATAAACATCTTCGTGTTCGATTCCAAGGATATCAACAAACTGATAAAAAAAGGCTATGTGTTCGGTTGTGGTTAAATCTCCTTCTGCCATGAATTTTGGTAGTTTTTTCATATAATTTTTGGGAAAATCAAGAAGGACGACATTAAGGACCAAGGGAGTGTATCTAGAAGCTACCTTGGAAAATATTCTAGGGGGTGGAGGTTGTCCTTGACCTTGTCCACCTGCTCCTCTGGCTCCGACGCCACCTCCTCTAGCAACAACCATTGGAAGTATATGAGACAAACTTCGAGAACTAAAGAGGGGATTTTAAAAAACTTCAAGGGACTGAAGTGGTGACCTTTCGACTAATTCGGGATGTGGTGAAGGAATTTCCGAAAAAAGTTCGTTAGGAGATGAAAAATCTAGAAGAGGAGGAAAAGGGAAATGTGGATTGGTTTCCTCAGATTTACAAGATGTATATATAAGAGAACCGATAGGGGATGAATCAAGGTATAAGATATATTCTTCAGAGTTTCGGGGAACCGAAACCTTTACTTCGGGTAAAGATAGAACCGACAGGGTGTCAACGACGATAGCTACTGAATGAGATCCTTTGTTCTCATTGGTAAAAGTATATTTCAAGTTGATCTCAACCTTTATGTCAGGAACAATTACCTTTGGAGCTTCGAATTTAGCCTCGAGTTCACTAATGGATATCTCTGCAGAATGAATTTGTTTAGAAATTTCTTTAAGAGTTAGTTCTTCAATTGGAACTGTAGCATTAACTTGTGTAGTTTTGGGTTGATATACTTTAACTGCTGATGCATCAATATACTTGAGGCATCCCTTTGGTTTTAACAACTTTTCAAGATTTGACACTGGTGTGGTCTGCTTATCGTCTGGATTTTTTTTGGTATTCTTTCGACCGAATGCCAGTGTTATCTACGGTGGAGTCCCCAAGTGAAAGATAAAATAAGCCTTACTTATGTATTCAATCTATGTTCACCATCAAAGAAAGAAATTTACCTTGTCGTTTTCCCAGGGAAAAATAACTTCGTTTCTTCGTCCCCGGCAATGACGCCAAAAAGATGTTGTTCCTGAGATTAAACTTAAGGCTCAAAGAGTAATGTCAGGCATCAAGAAAATTTAAAGAGATTGTTTTAAAAGAGTGCCTTTTCTACCTTTAGTTATATAAGAAAATATCCTTAAATGAAATTAATAATAGGACAATACATAGGCCGTATTTCGTTGTCTGAGTCACAATTATGATATCAAATGGTGTAGGAGAAACTTACAAAACTATTAAACAAATCTAGGCATCAATGGAAGATGAGCCTCACCTTGTTTGCAGTAGAAGAAAGTGGAGAGTGCACCCTTGAACAAGATATGAGATGCAGTAATTCAAATAGCTTACAGGTCTTGTATTACTTACAGTAAATACAGAGGAAAAACTTCTTACTTAATGAATTACTGATATAATGTGATTACACCAGTTGTGATACTAAATTGCAATCAATCACTTATCAAGGAATTACATAATAAAATTTAGAGATATGGAAATACAGAAGAAGCACATAACTCAAACTGAATAGAATTTGGAATCTTTGTCTACACTGGTATTAATACTAAAAAAATGAGATTTCTCTCTATTATATACGACAAGAAGCAGCCTTGAACATATCTTGAATCTGTGTATTTATAAAAAAATTGTCACAACTCAAAACGGTTGGACCTATTACAATATTTATCTAAGATAAACTATATCTGAAATGAAACAACATGGTGTAAAATCCGATGGGCTTCGCTGGCATTTTATTCTGTCTCTTCACCTGCTAGGAGAAATGCTTCTTTAGAGGGAGAAGGATGATCAGATGGATAGCTCTGCATGGTTTGTTAAGGAATGGATAAAGGACATAGGAAAAAGTAACCGTCCGTGGAAAAAAAAATGATAATGAAATGGAGGTAAGAGGGGTAACTGATGTGGAAGGTGTGATAGGATGGAGGGTGAATGGGATACATGATGTGGATGACAAGTGTTTCTCCAACGCCCCTTTATGTTTCTCTATTTTGCAGGGGGACGAGGGGGGTGGTTTGAAGTAACCCGCTTTTCATCTCACAATGCACCGGGTGATGCCACGTAGCTCTTTTACTATACCACATTTTAAATTGCGAGACCGCTTAGGAATTTTATCGTTTGAGCATGTTGCATCCCTGCAATGAAACATGGCCGTTGATCTGGTCGTGATATATGACCTGGGCACACCTGCTAGAATTAACGCCACTGCTAAATTTTATCTGCCTACCATCTTTAGGATCCTTCTAAGCGCGCTTGGAGATGGCACTGAACAAGAACACTTCCCAGAGGATGATCTGATGCGGTGGTATGACGTCACTATGCTAACATGTCATGAAAAGAGAACTGACACGTGTCGGCACCAGTTGGATGCTAGGTGTTCTGACTGATGAGAGTGCCACATGTCTGGACTGATGACTGCCACATACTTTGGCACTTCAGATCTCAGGGCGGTCTGCATGTATAGGTGGAACTACGAAGTGAATGATGACCGTCGATCTGAGGAAGACACACGACAGGGATCTGTGGACTCCGGGAGAAACTACTTCGGAGGAAAATGGGAGCGGGGAAGCTGAAACTCCTGAAGCCCAGATTCCCGAAGTGAAAATCGACCGTCCGTTCTGGAGGACACGTGGCGCCTGATATGCAACTTTGGGAGAAAGTACTCCGGAGGAAAATGAGAGGGGAAGCCCCGAAGTACCGATGTAAACTACCACCGTTAGATTTGGATGGACACACGATGACAATCAGTGGACTTCAGGAGAAAACACTCCAGATGGAAGTGAGAGGGGAGAGGCTAAAACTCTCGAAGCCCGAAGTTCCAAAGTAAATCATGAACGTCCGATGGAGAAGGATGCGTGGTGCTTGATCTGAGAAGGATGCGTGGTGCTTGATCTTTAACTCCGGGGATTCTGTTTGGCGCTAGACCTCGCACAAATTTGACATGCCGAATACACGTGAGCTGTTGATTTCCATTAAAATCCGTCTGTCAATCTTCACAAAGTGAGATAAGCACCCAAATTTAAGCCGAGGTCACAACTTTTGGTCATATGCAGAGGAGATAGAGCGAAGTCAATGAATATAGTCCACTTTGAGGGGGGAACCTCTATTTACAATATATCCATTTCAAAATACAATATGAGATGAGATAAGATGATCCTAAGAATATGTCTCCTTAGTATATATAGGAGACAAATGATACAATTATAATGAAAGGGTACAATGAAGGGTTCTAGCTGATATACAATTATAATACTATAAATGTAATAATTCAATATCTAGGGATTAATAAGGGTTTTTTCACATCAAATGGGGTGTTGTCTAGGTCTTAACAATTTGTATAAAATTTTGGCGAATTTTAAGGTAAAATAATTTTATACTATAAAATTTGGGCGAATTATTTTTAAGAAAAATGGAAATTGGTGAATAATTTTTTTTGGGAAAAAGCATGGAAAATTAGCCCCTAAAATTTTCCTTGATTTTGAAATAATTTGATCAAGATTCTAACTAAAATGAGGTTTATATGTAGTTAACTATTGTCAAATAAAAAAACAATAGATAATCATCTTTGACTTCTATAAATTTAACTCAATGATTAACGTTGATCATATTTCTTAAAATTCTATTGGTTTTTGAATTTTAGCTTATTAATGATATTTTTTCGTATGAGGCCCATTTTAGACCCCAAATTTACTCTAATATACAATCTAATTAACTACATAATGCCGTTAACTTATTATTATTTTTTTGTTTGCTAGTTTGTCTGTGACCTGCGGGACTAGCCTGTGGTTGAGAAATCGTGACTCAGGGGCATCTAAGCCGTCAAAATCACCTAGGGATCACACCCGACCTGAGCCACACCAACCCTTAACATGGATGGAATTTTTGTCCCCGCAGGTTTCGAACTGGTGACTTTAACATCACAGAGTGCCTTAACAACACACTTCGTCATCGACTGTCCTACACCTCGGGGACGTCGTTAAATTATTAATTACTATAATTACTACAATATAATTAATTACCTAATTATTATAATTACTATGATGTATTCCCTGGGGTGTAGGACAGTTGGTGATGGAGTGTACTGTGACAAGACTCTGTTATGTTAAGTCACTAGTTCAAAACCTCGACTTACCTTGTGTGTCACATATGGGGCATCGTGGGCACACCTAAAGGTTATAGTGGTAGCAGTCAGATAACATGACCCCGTGTCACATGAGTACGTGCCCGACTAGTTGTTGATTCCTCCAATCACAAAAATAAACAAATAATTACTATGATGTAATTACTTGTACACTAAGATATAACTTATTATTATGTATGAAATATTGTGTTTTTTTCTATAGTCCAATTAACATACTAGAACCATAAACCCGAGTCAATGAACACCCTAACTTAGTGTTAGTAAAAACATTTTCACTTCACTTGTTGTAAGTTTTAAACCTTTTACATTAATGCAATGCATGCAGATTATTAACACACAAAAAAAAACAATTGCAATCACACATATACATAAATATTTACCCTGGAAACCCAACAGGGAAAACCAACAACTTGTTTTAGAGCAACACCTCTAATTCTAGTCATAATACAACTTCATTGTTTATAATACAATATATAGGATCCTATGACATCCAAAAAACCCCTAATCCATTGAACTGAATTAGATTACAACCTTAATTCCTTAATCAAAATTAGAAAACCATGGGTTGAAATACCATGCGCCACTAAATCACCAAAGGCGGAAAACCGCCCCTACCAAAGGTGAAAGACCACCCAAAAATTTAGCGAATAAACCCACCAAAACAATTGTGAAAAGAATATAACACGTAACCAAAATTCTCCCACTTGTTGTTTTATTTGCATACATGGATCACAGGATTTCATGATCAACAATCCAAGGAATAAATGCCCATTTATTCTCTACACCAAGAGAACTTCTCAATGCTCATTAACGTTTTTAATGAATCTGCAACATTCTCCAAAGTGTCCACCTTCACTAGTAGAACCTTATTCTCTTCAACCATGTCTAAGACAAAATGATACTGAACATCGCTATTCTTCGTCTTAGAATGATAAATTGGGTTCCTTGTGGGGAAGATTGCACTTTAATTGTCACAATCTATCCTTACATTTTGCTATACCAACCCAATACCTGAACACAGTCTTTTTAACCATTGTTAGTCGGTTCAATTAGGTGAACTCTTATGCATTAAATAATCAAACTAGGGATTGTAAACTTATGAAATGCATGCAAAGTATATGCAGGTATTAACCTCTATTCTATCTACTTATGCAAAAAAGAAAATTGTTCATTGTTTAGCTGTAGAAACAAAGTTTCGGTTCAATTACAGAAAGAATAGAGTAATTTCTAATGATGAAGAAACAAATTAATAGAGACACAGGAATAATTATAGACACTTAATATCATCAATCTACTGGATCATTAACTAAAATATTTTAATCATTTAAATCAATGAGAGTTCCTGTAAATGAAATAACAATCATTTATTCAATTAATGTCTGTTGTGTTAGTTTTCCTGTGTAAACAAAAATAAATAAATTTTATAGAAAATGTAATTACTAGATATAAATCACAGGATTTAATAACAAAGCAATACCAACAGGAAAGTAAATGAGCAACACACTCCTCCTTAGGGGGTCGTCTTGGCTCGGGGAACGCTACTAGAAAATAATGTATGAAACTAAACTTATAAACTCAAGATATACAATTCTTGTATTTGCACAGTAACCACCACTTTGATATATTAATTCAAATAGCAATAAGATTTTTACAATAGTATGATATCAAAAGATATTCATTCCTCATGAAGGTCTAATAACCAATATTTATACATTGTACACAAGATCACATAGATCCAATTCTCACAGATCTCATAAACTATTTTACAAAGAAAATAACACATGCGTGCATCTTATATCGTATCTAACAACTCGTGGGTATATGAAATAAGATTTTTCATCCACATAATGGAGAAATTTTTGATAGGATGCATGAATTTCTCTCATGTGATCTCGTGATGATTTGAGGAAGACCCAACTCGCATAATGTGCCATTTGTTCACACATTGACTACAGGTTTGACTTGTCTCCCATGTTGATCTCGAGGATCTTTGGCCTGAACTGATAGGTGGACGAGCTTCAATAACTGATTTGAAATCTTCTACAAGTCGTGGTTGAATCCTGGAGTGTGCGTGACCCTATAGAACAATGATTTTGCTGCATAAATAGTTTAGTGGCTACAAAACTGTATTTGAGTTGCTACAAAATCAACGATTTTGTACCGACTCATTAAAAATAATAACTAATTAAATCAATTCGCAGGAACAGAACTTGGCCCTTTTACGCCCTATCTCCCATGAGGAAGTAGACCAAGCGCTCCAAGATACACCTAAAGGTAAAGCCCCAGGACCTGATGGCTTCACCAGTGACTTCTTCCACAATTGCTGGCCAATGATCAGGCACGAGGTCTGGGAGATCCTGGAGGATGCCCGAGCCTCTGGATAGATTCTAAAAGCTCTAAACTCAACTTTCCTGGCTCTAATACCCAAGGAGGGACAGGCGCAACATCCTCAGCAGTACCGGCCCATAGCGCTATGCAATATAATCTATAAACTCTTAACAAAGATCATAGCCGGTAGACTCAAAGCCATCTTACCGACTATCATCTCCCCAGAACAATCAGGCTATGTTGAAGGCAGGCAAATAAT
>ML782210.1:636133-650275 GCA_009831015.1 Picea engelmannii
CCGACATAATTAAAATAACATTACTAATCTAAATTACAACTAATGGCCTAAAGCCGACATAAATAAAATAGCATTACTAATCTAATATGCCCCAATTAAGGGGTAATGAGCCAACATTAGGGCTTAACACTTGCTAATGTATCTAGAACCTGATCTATAAATGGTAGGGGGAAATTATATTTTAAGGTTGCTTTATTCAATTCCCTATAATCTACACAAACACACCATTTTCCATTTTTCTTAGGAACAATCACTAGTGGAGATACCCATTGACTGTCAGAAATTGGATATATGAAATTAACATTAAGTAGTTTATGCAGTTCATCTTTCACAATTTCTTTCAAGAGTGGGTTCATACGTATTTGGGGCTGCATGATAGTCTTGGAATTGTCCTCTATATAAATACAATGAATACTTGTATTAGGTTGAATTCCACGCATGTCACTGTATTCCCATGCAAATGCACCAAAATGTTTCTGTAGATTTTTTATTAATTTCTCTTTTTGAAATTCTTCCAGCTTAGAATTTGTTATCCCTCCATGCCTAGGGATAACTAAGGAGATGATGTCTTGAGGTCCTCAAGTTGCAGACATGGAGTACTGAGAGGTAGATGAGCAGATAAATCCCCTTCACTCACAACACATCACCATTTGATCGATGGAAGCAACATCTGCCACACCAGCTTGGCCCACAAAGGATATAATGTATTTCTTCTTGAGGTAACAATTTCGGTCTTATGGTAAGTGTCATTTTAATAATTGAAGCATTTGAACATGTTTCAAAGGGTCCTTTCTTGATTTTGAAAATGTTTTCTTGAAAATTATTCCTTTTTCCTCATTTCACCTTGGTGGTTCACATGTTGTCTTAGTAAGTGGGTCACCCTTGGGAAAAGGGATGCTACTAGGGGGTCTCTTGAAGGGTCATCGTACCACTCCCACACATAATTTTCACTTTCCAATATACTTCTTCCCTTTCGTTTCCTCATCTTTTGGGTTTTTGGGCATATTGACCCAAGGGATTGTACCTTATTTCATGGGAAGAAGGGGCTAAAGGCCCATAGGTTTGTAGTTGGAAAAATTTAAGAGGCAATAAATTATCCTCCAGATGCTCGCCCTAAGGTCCTAAGAGCAATGAAACACTTCTCCATAAAAATCAAGGACCTGTAAAATGAAACACATAACTAATAAATGTCCCTCTTGTTGAGGGAATGCACTTGCGACATCTTTTACTTTCCTTGCACATGGCACTCAATGTGTTCCTAGATTCAAGTGGAATTGTGGTACTCTTTACTTTCTCTTGCATATAGTACCCAATGTTAAGACCTTAATCAATTAATGGAAAATAAAATGGCTTGGAAAAAGGTTTCATTGAAAACGAGGATGCAACACACCCTCTACAAAGGCACCCATAAATGAGACAATATGAGCCCTTGTATGTCAAGAAAACCCATGCCCAAAAGTCATACCCCCATCCACCTTATAATCTTTTACATGATTTAGAGAAGGTCCTCTTGGGAAGCACTCCTTGACTTGGGGATTGATATACCCAATAGGACACCATGACAACCCTCCCATACTTAAATTTGGCAAGTTGTATAAGGTCTTTGAGCATTTGTTTATTTTGAAAAGGGGGGATTTGATGCACGTATTTGGGTGGTTCTTTTATTAAGTATGGCTTACTTGGTATGAAACTTGTGACTTGTGGACCCTTAGAGGGCATACTTGTTTGTCTTTGCATGGCCTTGCTAGGTAAAATCTTGTTCGTGGATGCACGAGGTTGCTTGGACCTTCATAGGGGCATGAAGCCCATAGGTTGGATGATGCACCCCCTCTCATTGCACACTTGGGAGGATGAATGTTTCCTTTGGAGGCACTTGGAAACCATGAGATGATCACTTTGTGGCCCCTTACACCTAAAACGTTGGCCCTGGAAGGCCCAAAACATCATCTTCTATGCCCTAGACGTCACATGGAGGCTAGGGTTTTTGATGGGGTTCTCATGGTTGATGGTGATGTGACATGGTTTGATGGAGAGAGAAACACATGGCATGCACTAGAGCACTTGGTGGCAAGGCACATGGCCTTTGGAGTCCCAACGATATTCATCAAGAGGCTCAACGTTTCTCTTGGAGGCCTAACATCACCCTTAGGACAGGGCATCACCCCTAAAAGGGGAATTAATTTATGTATTTTGTAAATTTAAGTTGTAAAGGGAAAATAGAGGAGGTTGGCCTCTCTAATTTGTTGTTGACATTTTAAAAAGTGGAAAAATTGGTTTTAGGTGACCTCATATAAATAAAGGTCACCTCAATGTCATTTTATAATAATGTGCTTGATAATTACATACTCTTTGGCTGAAATTTTGTCTATTGGAGGAAGAAGCTAGACGCTATCTCTTGATGCTTGTCTCTTTGCAATTTTGATGGAATATTCTTGATAAAGAAGGGTTTTTCATGCTATTTCTTGGAATTGGTAAGGAATTTTTGCATAAGTGTGTTGTTTCTTCTTGTTTCAAGGTTAAATTGTCTATATCCTTGGAGGAGTATAAGGGCATACACCCTCCATCAAGATCCATATTTATTGTCATTGAAACGACTATTTTGCAAAGGTTTCTACAAGGAGTAAAAGGGCTTACATCCTATAGATTTACCTTGCTAAGGTTAGTTTGCTTTAGGGAGTAAAAAGTCTTACACCCCTAGAGAAGTAAAAAACTCTAACTCATACACAAGAGACTCCATTAACCCAATTGATAAGGCACTAATCTACTTGCATTGGAGATTGTATATTCATGCATTGATAAATGTGAATTTTTGAGAGATTGCAATTGTTTAGGTTGGATCTATTTCTACATGTTATAGGTTTTCTTGTGCCCTAAGGGTGTATTGATTGGCCAAGAAATTATTAATGTTGCTATAAATTTATTCTACAGCCAATAGGGTTGCAAAAACTCATCTAAATCTTATTGTTTACTCACTATTCTACTACTAAAATTCACTTGCAAGCTGCTATTATTAATCTACTAGTTGTTGGCTATATTTTGGGTGGATTGATTGTCAATTTTGGTGGCTAGAATTTGCTGCTGTAGCAATTTTTTTCTACAACCATTAGGCTGTTACATAATTTTTTGATAATGCTACATAACAACCGCCTAATCACCATCAAAATCTTTCTTTAATAATTGGAAGTTTAACTAGTCACTTCTAGGTTTGTTTCCAACATCTTGTACTTGATTTTGGATGGTTAAATTTGCAGCTATTATTATCATTTATTTCTGATACATATATTTCCATACTACTGCAATTTGGGACAACAATGTTACTTGCTGAATCCCCTTTGGTTTTGAAGCATCTATCACTATATATTGTCTTGTTTTGGGTAGGGGTAACATTGTTTTGCAGGTACATCATCTTTGGAAACCAATTACCCTTTCACGAGACTCTTTCCCAAGCATCATATCCACATTTGACCTTGAACTATAGGGGAACCTCTCATATCCTTTCACTTTCCATGTCATTCCCCCCAGGGTCACCTAAGATTCCCCCCTTGTGGTGATTTCATCATCACTAAAGTGAGGGGAGTATTTATCTAAGGTGATAGTGGAAAAATACTCCCATAGTTGTCACACTTTTGTGGTTTGGGTTGGTCTCTACACAATCTACAATCTGTGCGATAACAAAAATGATCTTTAAAGTTTTTCCTTGATAAATTTCAATAGCTACATTACTTGATTCTGATATTGATTTAACATAAGACATTAAACCCGAAATTGTTGAAAAAATATCCATCGTACAATTTTCTTGAAAATATTTGTCCAAGATATGTTTATGATAAAAAATATATTGCCCCCCATGATATTGAGTAAAATCAACATTATTGATAAAACTAATGATTTGATTTTCCTCGATATCATTCTTTAGATTCATAACTTGGTCGATAGTTAAAATAGGTTGTGATACTTCCTCATCATTATTTGTATCTTGAAAGCACTGTGTAAATTATGATTCAGTTAAATATTTAGAAGGTGGATATAGATTGAATTTATTAACTGAATCCCCGAGTGCAATTGTCATGCCCCCTGATCTACAACTAATAAAAGCATCAACAGTAGCTAACCAAGGTCTCCCTAGGATTAATGGGTGCCCACCCAAGTTAGATTTTGACTGTAAAACCATGAAATCTATAGGGTACTCCCAAGAATCTAATGAGACTATTACATCTTCTAATACAACTTCTAGTTTTATTGTTGATCTATTAGCTAATTGTAAAACTAAGGGTGTATTGCAGAGATTAGACACTTGTAATTCATCCATGGTACCTTTTGTCGTTACATTTATTTCTGCTCCTAGATCTTTTAATGTGTTTGCTATTGAAACATTATTGAAATTATTTTTTACAATGGGACTACTTAGATCAACATATTTTTACATATAAATTTTACCTGGCATAAGGTCTGCCAATTTACCAATAACTTGCACTGTTTGCGGGTCTTTCTTTTTCCTTCTTGTTTTTTTTATACACAATTCCCTTATTGTCTTAGCATAAATTAGAATGTCTTTGATTGCTTGCAATAATGGAATTCTGATACAAACATTCTTTAACACATCTAATAAATCATATCAAGATTGAGTGACATGATTTTCTAATGCCAACCTTTCTGGAAAATATGGAGTACTAGATTGTTGTGTTTGATTTATTATAGATGAATATTTTTGAGTTATAGCATTAATATTATCATTATGTTTTGTTTGATTAGGAGTTTCCTCTATTGGTTCTTCAACAATAATAGGTGCATCTTGATGAAGTACTTTTCCCGATCTAAGATGAATGACATTTATACCAAGAGAATTAATCATATAAGTGGGGAAATTCTGTAGCTCAATGTTGTAAGCAGGTTGAGCAATTTTATTATTGGGGTTAGAAAATAGTTGTGCAAGTAGTTGGATCAGCCTTGGAGGTTGATTTGATGGTAATTGAAGCTGTCGAGGTTGTGAATTTTGTGGTTGTGGTGATTGATTGAAGTATGGTTGTTGAACTTGTGGGGGATAATGGTTTTGTGAAGGGTGTTGGGTGTATTGTTTTTGCATAGGATAAGGAGGAGCATACATGGTCCCATAAGAATATCCTTTCCAACCTTGTTGCCAAGCTTGGTTTTGGACTATATGTGGTGGCCATGCTTGCCAAGACATAGGAATGGTCCAATTCTGTTGGGGGTGTTGCTGAGAATAATAAGGATTGAATTGCTAAGAGAGATATTGAGATATACATGAAGTCCTTGGATGCCAAGGTATTTTTGGTGCAACAAAACACCATTGATATGTAACTCCTTGATTCCCTTGGTAAGCTTCCTTGAGTTCCAGTAGAGATCGGTTCTTTTCTATAGCATGATTATCTACACATATGCCACAAAGTTCAATGTTATCTAAAAAACATTCTTTTAAGGGATGCATTTTTCTACATTTTGGACAATAAATAGTTAATGTTGCATCCTCCACCTCTTTTTTTTTTTCTTAATTTTCAATGTGTCTAATTGAGAACCAAGAGTACTAAGAATATTTGTTTTAAAATTGTCCAATAAATTGCCAATATTTTCTCTACTTACCCCACCAGTGGTTGATTTGTTGACTCTAGAGATAGAATCCCTAGGTCCCTTATCATATTTGGATATCCCTTGAGATATATGCTTTCATAAGTCACAAATTTCTAGATAGGTTGGGTGAGAAATATCTCCTTTACCCATGAAGTTTAGCACATCAATTCATTCATATCTAATTTATCGAAGTAAAATGACTTTAAGAGTATCCAAATCTAGATGATTTTGTCTTGCTCTTTTAACAATATAATGAAATCGTTCTAAGTAGTCTTCAAGGATCTCCTCTTCTTTTTGTGTCATTTTAAACATTTCCTCTCTCATTCCTCAGTTTGTACAATAATCATGATATTTTACAAGGAACGTTTTCTCATCTCATCCCATGTTTTATAGCATTTGTTACCAAACCCATAAAACAATGTAATGCAACATCCTTCAAAGTGGTTGGAAACAACTTTAATTACAACTTCAATTTTTGAGCATCAAAAGAATAATCATAGTTGTGACATAACACATCAAATTCAAAAAGAAAATTTTCTGGGTTTTCAGTTATCATAACATGAAAGTTGGGCAATGTTTAAAGTGGTATGTTCTTCATTTGGACTACAACCGTCGGATCCAAAATTGGGAATCCAAATTCATCCTCAATAGTTGATGTGCATGTACCCTCTCGCCTTTCTTCTATTTCTTCCTCTCCACCTCCAAGTCCTCTTACTTCTTCTCGATCACCAAATATTCCAAACATGTTGTCTTCTTTGAGATGTACAAACTCCTTTGATGTAGCGGAGAATTTTGGTTCCTCAATAGGAGTTTCTGGAAATACAATTTCAGGATGACCACTGAGTAATTCTTCTTCCTAAAGTTTGGCTATAAGTATGACAACTCATTGTGAGGTTGATGGAACTTTTTCTAATTTAGAATTGTCTTTCCAACTTTTGCTTCACCTTTTGTTTGTGTAGTCACAACCATTCCTGATCCTCCTCCTCTTCTAGTTCTACTTGCATATGGGTTAGTTGATGGTGTGGCTCTTACAGTACCATGTGATGGAGTGGATGCATTGGCAGTTGGTGTACTCCTACTGCTAGTAAATCCTCCTCTATTATCTATACGTCTATTTATGCATTCTACTTAAAATGATTTAAATGGTTGAAGAGAGACTCATTACAGGTCTAGTTATAGTGAATGCGTCAGGATTTTATACTGTAAAGAAAATTTACAGTAAGGTCGTCTTTGTTTCTTACTGTCTCTCTTCCCATGTATTCATTCCTATGTGCATTTAAATGATAAAAAGAAAAACTAAATTCCTTCTTGCACTTCCTCGACAACGACGCAAAAAATGTCAATCAGTTCAATTAGGTGAACTCTACTACATTAAATCATCAACCAGGGCATCGTAAACTAATGAAGTGTATGCAAAGTATATGCAGGTATTAGCCTCTATTATATCTACTTATGCAAAAAAAAAAGTGTTCATTGTTTAGCTGCAGAAACATAGTTTATGTTTAGCTACAGAAAGAACAAAGTAATTGCTATTGATAAACAAACAGATTAATAAAGACACATGAATAATTCTAGACACTTAAGATCATGAATCTACTAGATAATTAACTATAGTCTTTCAATATTTTAAATCAATGAGAGTTACTGCAGTTGAATCACAATCATCTATTCAATTAATGTATGATGTGTTAGTTTTCCTGTGTAAACATAAATAAATAAATTTTATAGAAAATGTAATAACCATAAATATAAATCACACGAATTAATAACAAAGTGTTATGAGAAATATTACCCCACATATAGGATAAGTCCCCCTTTGGACCAAGACTCCTTCTTTGGTCCAAAGACAAAATGAAACAAATGGTTGCTACTTTCCTTTTAAATCTAACTTAACCAATCAAACAAGAGAGAAGAAGAACATGACATACCTTATTTTGATGTTCGTCCTCGTTGCTCCAATACTTGGGCTTTATCTCCAAGCTCCTCAACGCAAATGAAGTTCTGCAAAGACCAACAAAGGAACTCTTCATCCCACTCTATATGATTAGATAAAGCAGATCTATCTATGAATATTGAAACAACAATAGACAAGCAAATGTAGAACACATGAACATGAAGGGAATAGGCCAAGTTTATATTAATTGGAAAACCAATGGAAAGTACTTACAAATAATGTTTGATATTCAGTAACTTATCCAAGCTCTCCTCGTCCAACCCCTTGCATGAATATCTTACGATCAGAGTGATGAAACTTCAATGATTTCCTCTCCCTTTCACCATGGAAATGCCTTCAATTTATAGGATTAAGAGGCTCAAACATCATGAGATAATAAGGGAAATGGTTGAGGATATGGATCCATGAGTTGGGATTTGATCCTAAGATAATGCTGTAGGATAGGATTTGACCCAAAACAACCTCCTCCCTTAAGAAAATTCGGGATTCACCATATTTTTCTCTAACCACATTGGCACTCCCTTTGAGCGAGACACAGAGTGCCACTGACACCCCCTAAGCAAGGTAGGGGGAGTGTTGGCACTCCATAAGCATGAGTAGGGGAGTGCCACCCTTCATAAATTCCAAAAAATGGTCAAATTTTCCAAGTAAAAGGTATGGTTTCAGACCTCAAATGTTGGGTTCTCTTCCAAACTGACTTAGGGATTGTGAAAATTGTATTTCATGGTGTCAATGGGTTGTGAAACTTATAAAAGTGATTGCAACACTTATTAAGGTACATGCGACACTTGAAACAATGCATGCGACACTTAACAATGTGTATACATCACTTTGCGACACTTAAGTGTGGCATTTTGATGTGTAACAGATGCCCCCTAAAGTGTGAGGTCAAAAGAGAAAATGATGGATGAAATACTTTACAAATTATTCAATGAAAGAGTGTTGGAGTAGGAGAACCTGATAGAAGCTGCAAACAATCATCAATCAATACAAATATATGTTTCATTCCCAAGGCAGGCATACCTATGCTCAGAATATGAGTTGACTCAAAGCATGGTCGTCGATTAATACACTACGAATCCATGCGAATATTGACTAAGGATATGGCCACTAGAGATACAATGTGGATCCATACCTCCATGACATGAACTGATCGTAGCCACAAAAAATACACAGTGGAGCTACGAGAAGATAAAACATATCCACAGATCAATACAATGTGGATCTACGTGACAATATACATATCAGTAAGATTTCCAACAAGGTGATTGTACTAAAATATTTTACATGCTCAAATGATCTCCATCGTAGCCTGGGAAAAGCACATAACAAAGTGAGCACCCAAACTAGGGTCTTCATCCCTATCCCGAGATGGTACAAATCTAGCCATGTGAATAGATGACTTGATGTTGAACATGGTATAAACCACTTGATTACCGTTCATTGAGGCATACCGTTAACGAGTTTGAGGGAAATCACCAATGATGACAATGATTCCCAAGGTACCTTTAGTACATTCTAGCGAATGTGAATAAATAAGCCGAGGTTGAATGTAATACCCCTAGGTCGAACCCCAACTATAAATGTAAATGCAAATGTACTTAAGTTGGTGAGCTGTTTGATATCAGTTTTGTATGCACCTTCCATGGTATAGTGCGCACATGTACTACACACTAAAATCATGAAGTGTGCACATTCTAGGATACCACATGCAACAAACTTAAGTGCGCGTGATTTTGAGGCCAAGGATCCTTTGTCTATATGTTGTGTTTTATAGGCTGGTGAGCCAGTTATTGTAATCCAAGAGGTTTATGTTTTGAATTAGGCCAGAGAGCCTAGATGCTAAAGGCCAGTGAGCCTATTTTTGTATATGTCTCATCATTAATATAATGCATTGCTGCGTGTAGACCGACCATGATAAAAGAGTATGGGGGACTAAACTCCACTAGTTAAGGAAAGGGGGGGGCTAAAATTTAAGGATAAGGGGCTAAGCTAGGGAGATTAAGCCAAAAATGAATATTATATTAATATTCCTTAAAGTATAAAGTATGGATAATTATTTTATCCCAAGTTCTAAGGATGGGGACAAGTGGATTGAAGTAGCTCTCAACATGACAAGTGTCAAGTTGGGAACATGCATACATATAGTTTGGACTTAGCTCATTTTCCATTCATTCAGTCCATCATAATTCACTCACTCAGTCAATTGTCCTTACTACCTTCCTGTTCTTGTACATGTAACTATATCCGTACCTTCATGTGCATATATCCATACCTGTACCCATACCTGTATCTATACTTGGTTAGCTTGGGAGATGGATTGAAGAAGCGGGTTGTGAGGCCTATGGGATATTGAAGAGGCAGGTTGTTAGGCTCATGAGCAATTTCTCCCTAGGTGAGAGAATTGTTGGGAATTGATTTCCCGAAGGTGCCAAGCCGCAGCTACAAGGCTCTGATACTTCCTATCTGGCCTATTGTTAAAGCCCATAAAGGAAGTGGGGCAGCCGAAGTACTGTTGAGCAGAGAAGGGGCACACTTCCTGGGGTGGGACAGGCATCTGGGGAATGAGGGATTGTAGGTTGTTAGTTTGAGTTGGCACATGTGATAGAGTCTTTCTTGTTGTCTGAGATACATCAGCCTGGTTAGGAATCCCTTTACCCGGGTGGAGCTTAGTCCTAGCTCAGGGGTGACCCACTGCTGAGAGTGATGAGAAGTGTGGTCTAAGGTTGGGAGTTTCGTGGAAGGTATGCACGCAGTTGGTGATATTCTTACCAAGATAAGTGTCAATTGTGTGTTAATTTATATGTTGCATTATTATTTATGTGTTTATTTTTATGGGTTTTTCTTATGTGTGGTTTATACCCGTCTTTATTTTTATGGGTATTTCTTATCTATGCTACATGTATATGTTTACTATTATTTCCATATGAATCTATGCATTTACAAAATGTATTTGTCCGTTTTAAGTTTTATATATAAATTTTCACAAGAGTTTTTGTGGGTATATGTTTTAATTTGCATATAGTTCAAATTTTTTTACGTGGCATAACCCGGTTAGATGTTGGGGATGTTACAATATGGTATCAGAGCTCCAGTCTTCAAAACTGAGCATGGATGGGCCGAGCAAGTAGAATTGAAATGAAATTTTACAGAGAATTATTTCAAAGTGGCCAGATTTCAAGTTACAGAGCGTCCATGGTAAAAATTAGAAGCAATTGCGTGGGATTTGGCAAAAGCCCCAATTTCTGTTGTTAAATTCATGGGGAAAATGAGAAATTTGGCCAAGTAGTGAGATATTCCTAATTTAATATCTGTTCTAGAAAATTCAGACCTAGAATTGGTTGAATTTGAAGTTACAGGGAATCCATGACAGATGGAGTGAGATTAGCTGATAAAAATTCTCAATTCGTGAATTGAGTTTGGGAAAAATTCATTCCAGGAACGTCAACCAACGATGATTTGTTGTTGCAGAGGTTGAATTGGTGTTATCGGGGTGAAATTGGACAAATTTCATAGTTACGGAATGTCTATGGTGAAAATTGGGAATTTTTTTGGCAAAATCCCCAATTTATGCAGCAGAATTGACGAGGAATTGGTGCGCATAAAAAAATGAATGTTTGCAAGTGTGTGCACTAAAAATGCATGATGCGTAGTGAAAATATTGTGATTTGTGGAAAATAAGGGTGCGTAGCTACACACGCTAAAATTTGGCATTGCACGGTGTAGAGTGGCAATGTGCGTAAAATATTGGCGCGCAGGTGTGCACACTTAAATTTAGCACTGCACGGTGCAGAGTGACAATGCATGGAAAATATTGGCACACAAATGTGCACACTTAAAGTTGGCGCTACACGGTGCAGAGTGGTAATGCGCAAAAAATATTGGCGCGTGCGGTGTGGGCACGCATAATAATGGCGTGCATGGTGTGCCTTGTATTGACAAAGCACATAGGGATTTTGTTGATGCACGCACAATGTGGGTATATGTTGTCGCACGACAGTTTAGTTAATGGTGCGTGCGAAGTACTAGTGCGTGGTGGGTGCGTACAAAAAAAATTCTCGCAATAGGTATTAGTGCATGAACCAAAATTGTGTGCACTGGATATTGGTGCACGATACAAAAGTAGTGCGCACACGTTATTGGCGCGACATAGAAGTGATCCACATTGGTTATAGGTGAACGGAGCATGCACTACCTTATGGTGTTGCTGCACATGCTAAATATGGGTGTACATGTTCAAATTTGTGCGCGCGAAGTCATTTGGATGGTGTGCAACAAAAAAAAACCAATGTATTTCTGTGACATTTTATATTGTTTGAAGGTCCTCTTTTTGCAACATGTTTTTGAGGCCCTAAAAAACGTTTTTAGCTACTCAAAAACCCCGAGAAAAGAGTGTACCAAGAGTATAGGTACACTCTATTTCTGTAGCTGAAATAAATGAGCCCAACAAGAGCTTTCTAATGGTGTAAACCGTTCTTCAAACAAAGCTTTTATGAGGAGGTTATAGGACAAATAGTGGAGGGTAAATTTTAAGACCCAACTAACTTCGAAGGGACATAACTTTCTGCTCTGGAATCAGTTTGAGGCACAAGAGTAGTCTATGGAAAGATATTGAACCATAGAAAATATTCCTAGAGATGAATTAAATTTCCGGGCATGTTAAAAATGTTTAAGATGGAAAAGAAGGTACATGTAGCATTCCAGCCCAAAAACACTAATTGGCCTAGAACTTCAACAAGCTGTAACTAGCATCCCAGAAACCAGAAAGAGGTGAAATTTGGAAAGACTATACAAAATATGTATATTAAGAAACCCAATTGATATCCCACTAAAACTCCAATGGAGTAGGTGCAAAAATGCATAATTACAACACAAAATTGCACCAAGTTGAAGAGTGAACAAAAAAATTAAGGGACAATTTTCAAATAACCATAACTTTCTTCCGAAGGCTCAGAGTTGAGCATGGAACCAGGCGTTGGAAAGGTTTTGGATAGTGGAATATAATTATTTTCCCAAAAAATTGATCTGGGTATTCAATTTTCAGGAAATCAGAAGAAATAATTCTGATGCATTATTAAACCATAATGGTTCATATTTTCATGAAATTGTTGAAACAGTTAGCATGACAAAGTTCTGTTGGCTGCACATTTTGCAGAGTTAACAACAACTATATTAGATCATAATCAAAATAGAGTGTAGAGGAATGGAATATGCACAAGGGGCCTACATCCAAGAAGATGATATCAGAAGGATGGATGTCCATATGAGCATTGAAGGAACAAACTCCAATGGACATGGAGAAGGAAGGGATGAAAACATGAATATGGTAGAGACCATTAAAAATTTAGGTAAGGATGTCCAAATCCATAAAGAGGATAATGAAAGGCTTATGAGAGCCAAGGAGAAGCAAGAGGTCTTCAACATGAAGTTAATGAGAGCTTGAACCAAATAGAAAAGAAATTGGACAAGGAGAGTGGCTCAAGAAAATCAGGAAGTCACAGGTCTCCTGATGAGAAAATAAGAACCATAAGTGTTAGCAGACATCACCATCACTACCTGAGGCATTCCAATAAGAGAGAACACAATAACTGAAGTCCATCCCCTATAATAAAGTATAAGAGGTCTGGGGTGGATGAGCTATGAGGAGAAATGAACAAAATCAAACTTCCTACATTTGATGGTGAGCACAAGAAGGATGAAGATGCAGAGACATGGCTGCTAGGCATGAGAAATTATTTGCAATTGCATAATTATTATTCTCATGTAGAAGGAAGAATTTCCATATATCAACTCAAGTGAAAGACATCCATGTGGTGGGATCAACTTGTGCAGGTGCAACACATTAAAGAGAAAAATGTTACTTGGAGGGAATTCAAGAAGTTTTTTGAAAAGAAATACTTGACTAAGAGATACTATGATAAGAAAATGAAAGAGTTCTTTGAACTCAATCTTGGGAGTATGACCATAGATGAATATGAAAGAAGGTTTTTAGAACTGTTGAAGTATGTTTCTTTCATCAAGGATGAGACAACTGATATTTAGAGGTATTTGAGTGGATTTCCATCATTCATCAATGACAAAATACAATATGATGATCCCAAAACATTGATCCGGATTATTTTCGGCACGAAATGAGAGCGGAGATATAATAAAGAAATGCACAGAGATATCGCGTATATCCAGTAATATAACAGAAATATATCAGAGATGCAACCATAAACACAGAGATACAGTAATACACGATTTCTATTAATCTAAGAAATGTACAGAGACTGTAAAAATACAGAGTGAAAGACTCGCTAGAATGGTGGCAGCTTATCTCTGAGAAGAGATGTGATGGCTACTCGCATTCGCAAGATGATGGTTACAATGAGGCTCGGAAGGCCTTTTTACAATAGACGGGAATGCCAAAAGTCCTAGACATCCAAAAACCTAACCCTAGGAGATGAAGCGCCAAAAGTCATGTGGGCCCCGTTTGGGTAAGTTGGTGCATCAACTTCCCGGGGTCGTAACTTTTGCATACGATCTTCATTTTAGGCGTGTGATAGCTCGTTGGAAAGGTATCGTCAAGGAGATTCATTTTGGGGCCTCAATCATGCCTT
>ML782210.1:653083-684885 GCA_009831015.1 Picea engelmannii
TCGAAAAAACTTCATTTAGGCCCTCAAAATGGCCCCGGAAGTGAAAACCTGCTAAAAATAGTAAATTGCCAAAATGGCCAGAAAACTGTTTTGAGCCATTTGGAAAAGGTGGGTGGCCCCCGATATCCACCTGGATCATTGGAGGAGACCATAAGGCAAGCTAAATGCCTGTACGATCAAGAAAAATCAAGGCCAACTTTCCAAAAATATTGGGAAGACAAAAAGAAATTCAAGATGGATCAGAAGAAGAAGGGGACTAAGCCACCATTCTTCAGAAATAATCCTCAAGGACAACCAACTTTAGAGAACCCATAATGATTGAGACAGGGGGTCAAAGGCCAAGAAAACCACCTATTCAATGTTTGGATTGTAAATGATATCATATGTTTAGATATTTTCCTCACAGAGGTGAAAAAGTGAGGAATTTTCACAATGTACAACAAGATGAAACAATGGAGGACATGGGAATAAATGTACCAAGGGTCTATGCAGCCCTGGACAACAAACAAGCAGAGGATCAACCACATATGGAAGGTTTGATCAACAACCAAACCATTGTTATTTTAATTGATTTAGGAGATAGTCATAGTTATATAGATCCTAAGATGGTGGAAAGTTTGCATTTTCCAAGAAGAAAGCATGAAAAATCTTGGTTGGTGCAACTGGATACCAGAGCCAAAAGAAAATTTAATGAGATGGTTAAGTCATGTCTTATGGACATGAATGGACTGAACACCAGGGAATATTTGAATATCTTGCCTTTAGGTTCATATGACTGTCTAATTGTGATGGATTAGTTGGACCAACATCATGCTATCCTAGACTGTCATAACAAGACATTTACTTGCTTGGAAGAGGAAGGGAACCTAAGGACAGTGCAGGGAATTCCCAGGGCAATAACCATCAGTGAAATTTCAGCATTGTAGCTAAAGAAATGTTACAAAAAAGGGTGTCAAATGTTTGCAGCACATATGGAAGAGACACATAAAGATAAGGTGTCAAATATTGAATATTATGCAGTCCTAAAATATTTTGAAGACTTGTTTAAGGAAATACCAATATTACCCCCTAAAAGAGACATTGATTTCTGCACAAATTTGATGCCTGGAGCAACTTCAATATCCAAGACTCCATACAGGATGAGTACACCAGAATTGAAGGAGTTGAAAATGCAACTTGAAGAGCTCTTGAAGAAGGGGTATATACACCCAAGTGTGTCACCTTGGGGTGCCCCAGGTTTATTGGTGAAGAAAAATGATGTAACATTAAGACTTTGCATTGACTTTAGGTAGTTGAACAAGGTAACTGTGAAGAATAAGTATCCTTTGCCAAGGATCGATGACCTCTTTGATTAGTTGAAAGATGAAAAAATATTCTCCAATATTTATCTTAGGTCAGGTTATCATCAAGTAAGAATTAAAGAAGAAGACATCAACAAGAATACTTTCAGAACAAGGTATGGCTATTATGAGTTCACAATGGCGCCCTTTGGATTATCAAATGCACTAGCTGTCTTCATGTGTTTAATGAATGGTATTTTCAGAGAATACTTAAATAAGTTTTTCATTGTATTTTTAGATGACATTCTTATATATTCTAAGTCAAAGGAAGAGAATGAACAACACTTGAGGATGGTATTACAAGTATTAAGGGAGCATCAATTGTATGCCAAATTGAGCAAGTGCTCATTTTATCAGAAGTAAATTCATTATTTGGGACATATCATGTTAGAGGATGGGATAGCAGTGGATCTTGAGAAGATAGAAGACATTAGAGGATGTTCGGTGCCAAAGAATGTGACATAGGTCAGATAATTCATGGGCCTTGCAGGCTACTATAAGAGATTTATTGAAGGATTCTCAAAGATTGCACTCCCAATCACTTCCTTGCAAAAGAAGGGTGTGAAGTTTCAATGGACATTGAATTGTGAAAAGAGTTTCCAACACTTGAAGCAATTATTAAAAAGTTTTCCAATACTAAGGATTGCAGTTCCAAATGAAGACTTCATTGTATGCACCGATGCATGTAAAGAAGGACTTGGTGGAGTCCTTAGTCAAAATGGGTTTGTTGTATTTTATGAATCAAGGAAGTTGAAGGAGCATGAAAGACACTATGCCACTCATGATTTTGAGTTGGCAGTTGTAGTGCATGCATTGAGGAAGTGGAGGCACTACCTCATGGGGAAAAGGTTTGAGCTGAGGACATACCATAATGGTTTGAAATATTTATTTGATCAACCAACTCTAAATGCTAGGCAAAGCAAATGGTTAAAATTTCTCAGTGAATATGACTTTGATATAAATCATATCAAGAGGAAATAGAACAAAGTGGCTGATGCACTCAACAGAAGAGTGCATGATTTTCATGCTACAACCATTAGCATGTACCAATCATATTTGAAAGATAGAATTTTGGAGGCTGCAAAATCATATTTGCAATACAAGGAGTTAGTGGAAAAATTACAGCAAGGTATTTTGCAGTAGAAAATTTAAAACTATTGTAGCTATCAAGAGCCACTATTATTGGCCAGACATGAAGAAAGAAGTTGTTGATTTTATTGCCAAATGTTTGGAACGTCAAAAGGTAAATGCTGAGCATAGACACCCAACTGGTTTTCTACAACCATTACCCATTCCTGAGTGAAAATGGAAAGTTGTAACAATGGATTTCATTACCAAACTGCCTAGAACAAACAAGCAACATGATTCTATCATGGTAGTGGTGGATAAGCTTACTAAAGCTACCCATTTTATTCCAATAAAGCACACTCACAAGGAAGCCAACATTGTTGATGTTTATATGAGAGAAATTGCTCTATTACATGGTATACCCAAGACAATTATGTTTGACAGAGATCCAAAATTTACCTCATTTTTTTGGAAGGGATTATTTAATGAATTTGGAACAAATTTGAATTTTAGTACAACTTATCATCCAGAATCAGATGGAAAAACAGAGAAGGCGAATCAAGTGATTGAGGATTTATGTGATGGATAAACCATCAAAATGAGAAGACTACCTACACTTAATAGAGTTTGCTTATAACAATGGGTACCAAACATCTCTAAATATGAGCCCATTTGAGGCAATTTATGGCAGAAGGTGAAACATAATGGTAAGTTGGGTTAACCCAACAAATAGAGCAGTGGTTGGCCCAGATTTACTCAGGGAAATGGAAGAGAAAATGTTGAAAATAAGACAGAATTTAAAGGCTTCACAAGACAGGAAGAAAATCTATGTTGATAAGGGCATAACTCACAGGGAATTTAAAGTGGGGGACCATGTATTCTTGAAAGTGAAGGCCAACAAAAGTTTCTTGAAGTTGAGAAATTGTTCAAAGATTGGAAGCTCGCTATTGTGGGCCATTTTAAATCCTAGAGAGGATTGGACCTGTAGCATACATGCTTGCCTTGCCTACATCAATGACCATTCATAATGCATTTCATGTATCATTGCTTAATAAATATATACCTGATGCTAATCATGTTATTGATTGGAATGTGATTCAGGTGGAGAAAGAAGGCGCTTTCCAAGTACATCCGGTATGCATTCTGGATCGAAAAATCAAACAGCTCTGAAATCAATCCATAGAGCTTGTAAAGGTTCAATGGACCTGGTACGGTCCCGAGGATGCAACTTGGGAGCATGAATATGCTATGCAGGCAGAATACCCACATCTTTTAGAGGATTTTTGAAATTTTGGTTGTATATGTGTATATATTGCACCGAGGACAGTACATAAATAAGGGGAGGGGAATGTAATACCCCTAGGTAGAACTCCAACTGTAAATGTAAATGAAAATGTACTTAAGATGGTGAGATGTTTGATATCATTTTTGTATGCACCTTCCATGGTATAGTGCACACATGTACTGCACACTAAAATGATGAAGTGTGCACATTCTAGGATACCGTGCGCAACAAAGTTAAGTGCGCGCGATTTTGAGGCCAAGGAGCCTTTGTGTATATGTTGTGTTTTATAGGCTGGTGAGCCATTTATTATAAACTAGGAGGCTTATATTTTGAATTAGACCAGAGAGCCTAGATGCTAAAGGCCAGTGAGCCTATTTTTGTATATGTCTCATCATTAATATAATACATCGCTTTGTGTAGACCAACCACGATAAAAGATTATGGGGGACTAAACTCCACTAGTTAGGGAAAGGGGGGGGGGGGTAAAAGTTAAGGATAAGGGGATAATCTAGGGAGCTTAAGCCAAAAAGGAATATTATATTAATATTCCTTAAAGTATAAAGTAAGGATAATTATTTTATCCTAAGTTCTAAGGATGGGGACAAGTGGACCAAAGTAGCTCTCAAAATGAAAAGTGTCAAGTTGGGAACAAGCATACATATAGTTTGGAATTAGTTCATTTGTCATTCATTCAGTCCATCATCATTCACTCAATCAGTCAGCTATCCTTGGTACCTTCCTGTTCTTTTACCTGTAACTATATCCGTACCTTCATGTACCTGTATCCATACATGTACCCGTATCCATACTCATACATGTATCTATACCTAGTTAGCTTGGGAGCTCGACTGAAGAAGCGCGTTGTCAGGCCCATGGGATATTGAAGAGGCGGGTTGTCAGGACCATGAGAAATTTCTCTCTAGGTGAGAGAATTGCTGGGAATTGATTTCACGAAGGTGCCAAGCTGCAACTACATGGCTCTAAGACTTCTTGTTCGACCTATTGCTAAAGCCCGGAAAGGAAGTGGGGCAACCGAAGGACTGTTGAGCAGAGAAGGGGCACACTTCCTACGGTGGTACATGAATGTGGGGAATGAGGTACTGTAGGATGTTTGTTTGAGTTGTCACCTATGACAGAGTCTTTCCTGTTGTCTGAGATACATCATCCTGGCTAGGAATCCGTTTACCCGGGTGGAGTTTAGTCCCAGCTTGGGGGTGACCCACTACTGAGAGTGATGAGCAACGTGGTCTAAGGCTGGGAGGTTTGTGGAAGGTCTACACGCAATTGGTGATATTCTTACCAAGATAAGTGTCAATTGTGTGTTAATTTATATGCTGCATTATTATTTATGTGTTTATTTTAATGGGTTTTTCCCGTGTGTGGTTTATACCTATCTTTATATTTATGGGTATTGCATGTCTATGTTTCATGTATATGTTTACTGTTATTTATGTATGAATATTTGCATTTAGATAATGTATTGTCTATTTTAAGTTATATATATAAAGTTCCACAAGAGATTTTGTGTGTATATGTTTTAATTTGCATAGAGTTCAATTCTTTTTACGTGGCATATCCCAGTTGGATGTTGGGGATGTTAAATCGAACGTTCATGGAATCATCCGATTAGAGGTCAATGGTCTAAACCTACTTTCATAAGTGAGGAGGCCTGCCATTTAGGCATGCAGGTTCCAAGATACTAATTTGTTTCTAAGTCTAATTCCAGGATAATGTGTTGAAGTCGACAAGAATATACTTGTCAAAGGAGGTCCATGATGTATTCCCCATCATCATCATGAAACTGACACATGAAAGTGATGTGAGATGGTGGATTAAATGAGTATGGATTGACACATGAAATGGAAATTGGTAATACTGCAGATGGATGGTTTGAAGTGAAACTCTGCTTGAACATTGTGAGGCACGACAAATGACTTGGCAATATTGACTCGACGAGTACCAAGAACATAATGTGACGACAATAAGAGATATCTTCAATCGGAATGAAAAAGTATAATGACACATGGAATTGGTATGACTTAGAGACAAGCAGATTACCCAACTATAAAACGAGACACAAACAAGTTCCATTTTCAAGGGAGACAATAATAGCTTCCATAATGGATTCCAAACAACTTGACCCACTTCTTTCAATTCCCCCCCACCATGATTGGTGAGTACCTCTTTGTTTTTTACTGATATTGAGGAGGAAAACATATGCTTGGTATAGCTCATCTATGATGAGTCCCTTGACATATGTTTAACGAACCTGAAGAAGGAGGGGTTTAGTCCCATATGGGTCCTGGAGATTGGACTCACATAGGTCCTTAAATGCATAATTTTATGAGCCCAAAGAAGGTAAAATCAATGTTTTTTCACGTTTAGAGAGTCTGAAAAGAACTTAAAGATGACTCCATTGTTGAATTTTTTGTAAATTTAGTCTCTGAAGCCCAAAAAAAGGGTAAAAAAATACAAGGGATAACTCTTCTAGTCATGCTTGACTAGAGTATTCCTTTTTCGTAATTAGTCTCGTGAGGCCAAAAAAGAGATAAACTACCACTCGAAAGATTCCCTTTCAAACCTTTTAACGAGTGTGAAAGGAAACAAGCTCACTCAGAAATCTTTTCATGTTTAGAGAGTCTGAAAAGAGCTTAAAAGAGACTCCAAAGAGTTCCTTTTTTGTATAGATTTTATGAGTCTGAAAAGGAGATAAAATTATACTCGGTAACATATTTCATGTATTAATGAGCATGAGAAAGAACAAAGATTGATCTTGGTACCTATTATCATGTATTTATGAGCACGAGAAAGAACAAATACTAAGCTCGTTCTAGAAAAGACTACTATGTTATGATGGGAACGACCCCCAAGAAGTATCCCTCCTAGCAGCGTGTCTTTCTAGAGGTATTTTTTCCTTATCTTGTTTGGTAGAAGCTAGTGGATTTTCTTTGGGATGATGTCCAAAGGCTGGATACCTCACCCCCAAGCATCATTTTCTCTGTCAACTTTTCTTATTTCCTCATTTATCTTTCTAGTTACTAATAGGAATATTTTCACTAGGTGGAGGAAAAGAAGGTTCAAGTATCCGATCCCTAGGAAGAATCGATTTGAATGGAGGGTGGTCTGTTTCATTTTTTGACGAGCTTGACAAATATAATGAACTATGCTTGTAACGACCAAGTACTAACAAAGGATTAAGTGATTCTAGGGATTGTTGCACCTGAGTCAAAATCATATTTAACATGGCAACTTGCGGGGTGTCAAGAGAAGGAAAAGGAAAAATCCCCATGACCAAGGAATCCTTAAGGAGATCTAATCCTATACTCTCATACTCAAGTCTATATTTTCCTATAAAAGGGACATTATTTGTTGCATAATTGTTGATATCTAGAGTGTAATAGTCAAGTTGATCAACAATGACAATTTTCCCTTGATGGAGAAATTGTAAAATAAGAAACATTGTAGATGCGAAAACATTCATTGCATAGAACCAACTACGACCAAGTAACAAATTGTAATACAAGGGCATGTAAACCACTTTGATATTGACCGAAATGGTTTTACCCTTCAATGTCACAACGAAGTATTGCAAGAGTCTATGAGGTTGGAAACCACGCCCATCAAACGATTTGAGGGTGGTAGGAGACTGGGTAAGTTTAGGAGAACCAATAGCTCCACAAAAAGGAAAAGACATGACACAGGTGGAGGAACCTTCATCCAAAACAATGCGATGGATTTTCTTTCCACCAACCAAAATTTGAATTTGGAATGCTAGGTGGTGTGAGAGTCTCTCCTTAAAATATTCTAGATTAAACGTAATCAGATTTGATTTCTCTGGATCCATAAGCCCAATGGCTGAAAACAAGGTTCTACGTTGACTTGGAAAGTTTTGCAGAACTTCAAGGGCTGACATAACACAAGGCACTTGAGCCAAATATTAAAAAATATTGTAGTTTTGGGTAACCTGGGCACTTGGATTAAATGTCGCTTTCGAATTGTGCCTTTGGGCGGGGGCAAAACTGCGTCAAAAATTGGCTTCTCAATTTGAAGAGGGGTGGAAGATGGAGGAGTGGATGTGGATGGATGATTGATAGCCTTTCCATTAGCACGATTACCTAGAATAATGTCATAAGTATTTTATCAAGTCGTTACATTAACCATCTTAAACATATAGACTTTAGGGTGCTTGAGGAAGCATCCCCATAATGGGAATGACCTGCATTGCCCCTTTGTGGACGGACAAGATGTTTTGCAACTAGTTGTTGTTGTTGAATTGGGAAAGGGTCAGTTGATGTTGCGGGTAGGGAAGTACCCTTCAAAAATTTAACGACTTCCTCACGACAAGGGAAATCTTTCGTGTAGTGGTCTTCCGTACAAATCATGCAAGGAAACTTAGCTTTCCTATTCGGTTGAGTATAAACAATATTTGTAGTGTCTTGCTGGTTAGAAGAATTCCTGGATTTACCCTTGTTCTTCTTCTTACCTCCTGGTTGTTGAGATGAAGTGGATTGGACCGTATTCACCTCGGATGTATGAGCAGGAGAAAAAATAGTTTTGGTGTTCGAAATAAAACATGGTTCTAGAGCAGGTCTTGTTGGATCATTTGATGGGTGAGGAACTTGAGGAATCAGATCGTAAAGTGTGCCAAACTGGTAATATACCAAGTCCAAATATTGAGCATGACCGATAGGCTACTCCTTAGTAACAACATCTCCCATGGAAACATCCCGGGAAATGGGTGGAAATAGTGACTTTGTAAGCCAATCGACGAGGATTTGGTTAAGACTTGGAGCTTTAATCAACCATATCTACCATCTCCACTCATGAATATGATCATATATGTGGGTGCAAGAGGATTTCCAGAGTGAAATTAAAAACTATGTATCAGTCTCGCACTGTATAGGCAACTGGAAATGTTTCAGGAAAGCCATGGAAAGATAATTGAAGTTGACAAAGGAGTTATGCAACAACTCAATATACCATTTGGTTGTTACACTTGTAAGTGTTCTCTGAAAAAGCCTCAGAAGAATGGATTCATCCATAAAAGAGTTTGAAGAACACCATAAATGGAAAGTCATAACACAATTGTTAGGATATTCCCCAGGTTTTCCGTTGAATTTTGGGATGTCAGACAGTAATTTGGCAGGGATAGAGGGCCAAAATGGGGCATGTTGAATGGGATCGTTTGTCAAATGTGACAAATCTGGAAGATCTAATGTTGCCATAAATGGAAGCTGCTAGTTATCATGTGGATACTGGTGGTAACCATGTGGAATGGGAACACCAGTAGGACCATATCCAGGTTGTGCCGAGATGGAAAAACTAGATGGTCCTCCCATTTATGGTGGCTTCCTGGGTTGTCCACCTATGTAAGGTGGTTGTCCTGATTGTCCACCCATGTATGGTGGTTATCCTAGCTATCCACCCATGTACTGTGATTGAACATATGGACCTCCTATGCACTGAGATTGACCTGATGGTCCCCCCATGCATTTTGATTGGCCCGATGGACCTACCATATACTGTGTTTAAATGGACTGTTGGATTGGAATCATTGGGTTTACAGATTGATAGGGAAAATTTCCTTACCGAGGAATGCCCGTTGGATTGGGTTGACCCCAAAAAAGATTATAAACTCTTAGAAATAGTTGTCCAAGATACATGCCAGTGGTAGTAGCGATAGAACGACTTGCAGGAGCGGCTTCCCCCTAGGATTGTTAATGTTGAAACCACATAGGTTACCCCCTAGTAAAATTTTTCCCTCCAGCTGAAGTTTCCCCCCCAACTAAAGGTTGGCCTCCCATTGAATATTTACCTTCAATGTAGGGTGTATTCAACTGCAAGGTTTGAGATGGGGGATGGGTAGCTTGTGTAACCATGGTTGAGTGAACGACTTGACTTCCAACCATCTGAGTGATGGGACGACCAAGTAAACCACTTGGTGTGTGCATGTGTGGAAATAATGAAGCAAGAATATTACTTGACCCACGTGCGAAGGGAGATGTATTCACAAGTGGTTATGTCGGGGTTACATGGGTCACTGATGTTCCCAATAAAGAAGAAGCACTAGCAGTATCAAATATAGGAGTTGTGGATAAATATACATTCCCAAGTCCTTAAGGGAAACACAAAATTGGTGGGTTCATGCCAATTGATTGTGTAGTGGTTGAATCGAGTGGTAAATTTTAAGAATAATATGCATACAATTATCTCATGGATGGTGGATCAATGAGTGGTAGGCTAAGTGGATCAATAAAAAGAGGATTTGTGTAAGATTCAAGGCTTTCTATTACGGTTGTGACTGATTCTTCTACGTGTTGGCCACTTCATAATCTACACTCCCGGTCTTAGAAGTTTTATCTTTGATCATTCCTTCGTAAGAAACATTGTGTTGAGGTTCCTGAACTTTAAGATCCATACCTTGTACATTGTGAGATCTTCGATCCTAAGGCTGACTACAAAATTCAAAGAAACACACTCTTATGAAAACTAAAATCAATCAACCAAGCAACAATAGGTTCAAGGATCTTCCGAAGATGGGATGTCAATCCACCAACGAATAAATGAGAAGAAGTTACCCCAACCTACACACAACAACCCTTCTCGGTGAAAGTAACCCTCGCTTTTGTGGGATCACCCTCCAAGGGTACTAAAAGTGTGATATGATGTCTTTCCCAGGAACCATGGGAATGCCCCCACAGTCACCTCTGTAGATACCTAGGAAAGGCCACTAAGGGTACCAAATCACAATCAACCTCTGATCGAGTACATTCGACAGTCGGGACTAAATGTATGGGCATGATATCAAAGTCCAAAAGTTTTCTAGAGGACTGAAGACAAGTGGACCGGTAAAACTATTAAGGACCTCGAAGAGATTCAAGATTCACGAAGCATCGAGACCAAATGAAACCAGTGACACTTCAAGAAAACCCCCTAGTATATGATCTTTTCGCTATGATTGGTCAAGCTTTGGAGGGGAAATCTCCACTACTCTTCTACACACGACCTCGTGTTTATCCACTGTGTTAAAGGGGGTTCTCGGCTATGCTTATACATAAATTGGATTTGTTTACTCTTTAGTGCTCTACAATGTGTTTAATAGTCTTGGATAATTTACTCACTTTACCTAGTCCAAATACCCTAATCCTATGCTATTGTTGGTATGCTAAAAACCAAAAAATGTCTAGTGGATTTTATTAGCACAGGTTGGTTGTAATGGATTTTACTCAAAAGGTTCATGGAGATGAAACTGATGATGTGTGAGACTCAACTCCAATATAATGCAAAAGAATCATATGCAATTCGTTCTTTTCAATGAATTCTATGTATGGGAAGGATAAGAGTTCTATTCTTCTTAACATAAGAAAGTACTCAAAACTATGCAACTTTTCAATTTTTGGAGCAAGATGATTCTAAACTACCAAGCAAATGTTTCCAAAATCCAAATCCAAATGCAAGACTAGATCTTTTCCAAACATGTATCAAAACAAATTTACAAAAATTTCTTTGTTCGAATATGTATGCAATGATATATGCAAACTTTTCTGCTTCTTAACTTTCAAGTGAAATGAAAGAGATCAATGCTCGACACAAAGAAATACGAGGCAAAAAATAAATCAAACAAAGTGCATTCAAAAACTGATGAAAACTGAAAGAAGCCAAGTGTGAGATAACTTGTTCAATAAAGGACTCAAAAGATGTAAAGGAGAAGGAAGCCAATCACTCTTGAAAATCCTCAAAAAATGAGCAACAAGAATCAATATTCAAGGCTGGGTTGTGGTAAACAAGAGAGTCCTAGTCATTCAAGAAGTGATATGTTTCAATGAAGACAAAAAGGGCTCAAAACCAAATAACCTTTGCAAACTCTAGTTGATGAAAACTCCTAAACAATCAAGGAATTTGAAAACTTTGCGAGACGAAGATCAGACAATTGAAAGGTAGGATGAACCAAGGGATTTTGTTAACCTAAGGGGACCATACAATTTCACAACTAGGAGAAGTTTGAAAACTCAAAGAAGGAAATGAAATGAGTGATGAATGTCAATTTGTCAATCAAAACAAAGTTAAAGACAGATAATGAGACTCTGGGCTAAAATCCTCTTAACATCAGACTCAATAGAACTAAGTAAAAAATCATAAATCCACCTAAAATGAGAAACTGGAACCCCTGTTACCAAAGGGACAGAGTGCTATGGTGCTCCTTAGGAGACTAAGGGGGAGCACCAGTCAGGCCAGTGGAACCCTGGTATCAATTATAGGGGAGTGTTGGTCCTATAAAAAATTAAAAATGGCTTCCAAAATCTAAAACTCAACAGAGACCCAGTCAATGACTCTATAAACTCTTCAGACAAAAAGAGGGGAGGGGAAATAACTCAGAATCAAGCATCAAACACGCAAGATCTAATCACAATCAAGGATTTGATATGAACTAAATGAAAGACTAGTCAATGTCCTTCCCTAGTGGATTCACCATTTTTCTGTTATGAGAAATCTTACCCCACAGACATGCTAATCTCCCCTTTGGACCACGACCCCTTATTTGGTCCAAAGAAAAAATAAACCAAATGGTTGCTACTTTCCCTTTAAATCTAACTTAACCAAACAAACAAGAGAGAAGAAGAACGTGACATACCTTATTTCAATGTTCTCCCTCGTTGCTCCAATCCTTGGGCTTGATCTCCAAGTTCCTCAACGTGAATGAATTCCTACAAAGACTAGAAAAGGAACTCTTCCTCCTACTCTATATGATTAGATAAAGCATATCTATCTACGAAGATTGAAACAACAATAGACAAGCAAATGTAGAACACATGAAATTTAAAGGAATATGCCAAGTTTATATTATTTGGAAAGCCAATGGAAAGTACTTACAAATCATGTTTGACAATGTAGTAACTTCTCCAAGATCTCCTCGTCCATCACCTTACACAAATCTTTTACAATCAGAGTGATAATACTTCAATAATTTCCTCTCCCTTTCACCATGTAAATGCCTTCAATTTATAGGATTGGGAGGTTCAAACACGATGAGATAATAAGGGAAATGGTTGAGGATATGGCTCCATGAGTTGGGATTTGATCCTAATATATTTCCATAGGATAGGATTCGATGTAAAACAACCTCCTCCCTTAAGAAGTTTCCCTTAAGAAAAGTCAGGATGCACCATATTTTTCTCTAACCACACTGGTGATCCCTTTGAGTGAGAGATAGAGTGCCATTGGCACCCCCTAAGAAAGGTAGGGGGATCATTGGCTCTCCCTAAGCATGAGTATGGGAGCACAACCCTTCATAAATGCCCAAAAATGGTCAATTTTTCCAAGTAAAAGGTGTGATTCCAGACCTCAAATGGTGGGTTTTCTCTTCCAAACTGACTTAGGGATTGTGACAAATGTTTTTCATGGTGTCAACGGGTTGTGACACTTAGCAAAGTGAATGCGACACTTAGTAAGATGAATACAACACTTGAGACAGTGCATGTGACACTTAACAAGGCGCATATGTCACTTTGCAACACTTAGTGTAATGTTCTCAACCAAATTTGATGTAAAAATCAGATCTATGCGGTTGAGGAATTTCGTCAAACACTTGGAATACAATCTCCCAAATCCCTTGAAATCACTTCAATGCTTGTTGTCCCAATTAACTCAATTTTAAGGGATGACATTTATGCCAAAAACATCACATGCAACACCTAAAAGCCTTCCCAATGAGCGATTGTTTTGAATTTGTGTTTCCTGTTATGTTTATTTGTAGTTGGTTGGTTGAAGTGTTTTTTCAAACACTTTGTGTGTAATGGCTGTAGCATTCATTTAAGTGTATTTTATGATGTATTTGGCCCATATTTCTTCATGTAATATATAAGGAAAACACATGCAATGATAACCAAATTAATCAGAAACTAATAGCTATTAAACACCATAAGATAATACCTCAAATCCTTGCTTTATTTAATATGCACTTGGCTGTCCAACACACAATAATTTACAGATACGAAATGTATTTTCGACAGCTTATATATGGCTGGAAAATATGTACAAAATGCATCCAAATAAATTCAAAGAGTCTCCCAATAGAATCCCTCTAGCAACTGCTCCAAAAATATGTAATTTCTTCAGCAAAGGATGGCCCCACTGACAAGATATGTGCCATGTTTGGTCTGAATTCTCCTTGGCTGAAGATGAGGCTCAATCCACCAATGAAATGGCCAACATTATCATAAATAATTCACCCAAGATGTATAGAACTTGATCCCAACAAGTAGAAACTGATACAACCCCAAAATATGAAGATTTCCACTACCAGATGCACCCCTCCAAGCAATATTTCGCCCTGCTTCACAAATGAATGACTAAAATGGATCTGAAATGAAGATAAACTGATGTAGAATGGTGAGGTAGGAATATTTCACCTCCTTGGACAAGCTTGGATAAGGAAAGGTGGAATATTTCACCATTGCGCTGATCTCTAGGGTTTGTTCAGTCAAAACCCTCAAAACCCCCAAGTATCATGGGCTCTCTAGCAAGAAGCCAGACATCAAAATGATAATCAACATAATGAGAGAGTATAGGCCCCTATCTCTCTTTTATCCCCCCTATTCACCTTTTCCCTCTAAGTGACTTTTACTTTGTTTTTATTATTCTTTAATTAAATCACTTTATTAATTAATTGACTTTTTTTCCTCTAAAAAGTGATTTATTCATCCCTATCGCTTCTCCGGTCATTGAAATTCACTTATCATCATCTAATCTTGTAGTTCTCTTCCTCTCGATTCCGATCAGCTATTACACTAAGAGGTTTCTCCAAGTATTATTCCCAAAATGACCTTCTTAGTGAAATTAATTAAAATATGACTCATAATAACTCAAAATTACGAAAATCGTCAGAATGCAACGAAACCAAGACAAGTTGTGAGAAATGGATCATGATGATGAAATATGATGAACGATGCAATTCAGGCCCAATAAAACCCCTCAATATCTCTTTAACTCCCTGTCACCCCCATCTAGCTACTCTGGTAGGCATAACACTCTATAATATAATAATGTCCAAAAATGGGGACATTACACTTAGGGTGCAACACTTAAGTGTGGCATTTTGATGTGTAACACAAAGGAATACCATTAGGAAAGTAAATGAGCAACACACTCCTCCTCATCAGGCCCTCCTGGCTCAGGAAACACTACTAGAAAAGAACATATGAAACTAAACTTATAAACTCAAGATATACAATTCATGTATTTGCACAATAACCAAAATTTCGATATATTAATTCAAATAGAAAAAATATTTTTACAACAGTCTGATATCGAAAGATATTCGTTCCTCGCGAAGGTATGATAAGCAATATTTATACATTGTACACAAGATCACACAAATCCAATTCTCATGGATCTCATAAACTGTTTTACAAAGAAAATAACACATGTGTGCATCTTACATCGTGTCTAACAACTTGTGGGTATATGAAATAGGATTTGTCATCCACGTAATGGATAAATTCATGACATGATGCATGAATTTCTCTCATGTGATCTTGTGTTGATTTGAGGAAGACCCAGCTCATGTAATGCACCACTTTTTCACATGTTGATTGGAGGTTTGACTTGCCTCTCGTATTGATTTGGAGGATGTTTTCCCTGAACTGATAGGTAGATGAGCTTCAAGAACCGATTTGGCATCTTCTACAAGTCATGGTTGAATCCTGGAGTGTGTGTGACCCTATAGAACAATGATTTTGCTGCAGAAATAATTTAGTGGCTACACAAATGTATTCGAGTTGCTACAAAATCAGAGATTCTGTAGCAACTCATTAAAAATAATAACTAATGAAATAAAATTGCATAAGGACGAATATAAATGAGCTCAAAATGGACAATTTACCTCTAATATCCTTCAATACACAAGTTTTGTAGTTGAGAAATATATTTATGGAAAAATGGGTAAAATAGGATATACACTAGTTGATAGGGGCTTTGGAGGGAAGCTATGATGGAAAAAGTGACAAAAAGAGTATGTTTTGAGGACTCAAAAACCAAAATATTGCTTCCTTCTTTGCATGACTAGCTGCCATGTATTCAGAATCTATAGTTGAGAGTGCCACTAAAAACTATTTTTTTTCATCCAACCAATTTCTCCTCCAAATAGGTTAAACACATACCCACTTGTAGATCTTCCACGATCTAGATCTCCATCCTAGCCTGCATCAACAAAGTCATGTATGTCCAACACTCTGTCTAATCCCAGTCTTCCTTGGTAGCACAATTCATAAGTATTAGTGCCACATAAATACCTGAAAACCCTCTTTACTACTGCCCAATGCTCCTTCCTTGGTTTTTCCATTTACCTGCTCAAAATTCCCTATGCATGTGTGATCCAGAATGGATCGAGGAGCCAAAATGGGTCCAGGAAGGCCTAAAAATCAAAGTTCTCAAAATCATTTCAAAACGGACGTGTGCATAGGCTTCATCGTTACGAGACCAACGCAACTTGAACAGGCTCAAACAGACGTCATATGCGAAAGATATAGTGATCTGTTCGTTTTGCCAAACAAGCAAATTTTTTGATAATTGTACAGTCTGTACAGTGCTGATGTGGCAGCTGACTGTATAGGTTGTACGGCCATACAATGACATGGCAGGTACAATTGCATGTTGACTAGGCAGATGTGGTTGACAAGTGGATGAATATTAGGTTGACACATGGCATACTGGTTGGCGAATGGCATGGTGCCATGTGGCTCAGTCTTGGGCTGCCACATGGCACCCATTCATTTGTTCAATTGTTGAATGGAAAAAGTTTTATGGAATGCACCGGAGTTGAACCTATGACCTCTGGTTCGGGTGAGTGACTTGGTAGGGCCGGGCTACCAGCCCGCTTACGATATTACTTGAAAGCTATAGTTTAAAGCTTGTATTTAAACTTACCTTTATCTAAATCGGCCAGAGTAAAGGGTTGGGGCCTAGCCCCAACCACGACGCATTCACTTTTCCATATGACCAAACCACATGTCCAAACATGTCCTAAATGGTTAATAAACTCATGCTTTAAAACTCAACCATAGTCTTTAAAAGATCTTTTCGGATCAAGTGGTATCAGAGCTAGTTGATGGTTGGTTTTTGAGTTTGCATGATTAGCAGGGAAAAGATGAATCGTGGTGAAGGTGAGCTTGTTGAAGAGAATCCTGAGATTGGATCGAGAAGGTGGACATCTCAAAGTGAGAAAATGGCATCTAAAGAGGGACTTTCTCAAGATGAGAAGCATTTTCGAAATACTCTCTTTGCCATGGCAGAGATGGTGAAAGTGTTGTATGAAGATTACTTGGAACAAAAGAGATCAGTTCAAGGGAAATCTTCAAAGAATGACAAAAGAGAAGAAGAATTGAAGGAATTGTATTCTACACCCGATTCCAAAAACATCTATGAGGTATGCAGTGGAAGTCATTCATCAATTTCGCATTGTTCCCATCAAGATGGTTCTTTTGGTGCATTTGAAAAACATACAAGAGGTATAGGTTTGAAATTGCTAACCAATATGGGTTATAAAGGAAAGGGCCTTGGAAATAAGGGCCAAGGTATCGTTAATCCCATAGAGGTTGTGGGAATACCTCGTTACTAGGATTGGGATATGGTGAAGAAGAGATTGGAGAATGCTCCAAAACATTGGGAGCAAGTGATGCTTCATTTGACCAGCTTAAGTCATTGCGGGAACAATTCACGAAAGGTGATGGTGTATCACTCCATGACGGTGATAGTGAATGAAAGTCATTTCCAATGAAAAGTGAAGATAAGCAAGACATGTATGATGGTCATGGTTGTTCCAAATCTTTTTTTGATTATAAAAAGCATAATCATGTAATCCAAAACTTGTGGAATATGTATCCTTGTACGTTTTGTCATTCACCCAAGAATTGTGTGGCAAAGTGTTGGAACATACAATATTTGTATAGGAAATATATGTTGACCAGGAAGGAGACACGACATAAAGACTCAAGTCGTGTGGACATCAAAAGGCTAAATGTTGGAAGCTTAATCCGGAGCTTCGTCCAAAGAAGGACAAAAGGATTGCGCATGTACTCACAAAGGAAGAGGCATTACCAACGAAGCAAGAGGAACAACATGAAGGAAAGAAAACAATCACTTGGTTTTGCTAGTAGTGGATGTCACATCTTCATTGTATTTTGCTTCCATTAATGTAATCACACATGTTGGAATGACAACCTGTTATAACATCATTTTGTACAACATAGTGTTTTGGTTTTATCCTTATGACTATGTAATCAGTAAGGTTAATTGTGTAACCTTTTGGAGTAAAAAAAGGTCTTTAGTGGGGAGTTGTGATCCAAAATGGATCCAGGAGCCAAAATGGGTCCAGGAAGGCCTAAAAATCAAAGTTCTCAGAATCGCTTCAAAATGGACGTGTGCGTAGGCCTCGTCGTTACGACCCCAACACAACTTGAACAGGATGAAACAAACGTCATATGAGAAAGATATCATGATCTATTCGTTTGACCAAACAAGCAATTTTTTTTTATGACTATATAGTCTGTACAGTCTGTACAGTCAGCTGCCACATCAACGTTGTACGGATTGTACAGTCATAAAAAAATTTGCCTGTTTGGAAAAAAGAAAAAATCGTGATATATTTCGCATACGATGTCTGTTTGAGCCCGTTCAAGTTGCGTTGGGTTCGTAACAACGATGCCTACACACACATCCGTTTTGAAGCGATTACGAGAACTTTGATTTTTAGGCCTTCCTGGACCCATTTTGGCTCCTGGTGTTGAAGGGTCTTAAATCCCTTGATTCAACAGTAGGAACCAAATCCACCACCGAGACACAATTAGAATCTGCAACGTTTAACAATGGAATGGTTCTCCAGATCTTGCGATCCGACCAAATTATCGATGGGCTTTGTGTTTTCTTATGAAGGCTCTTCCTTCAGTTAAGACTATTTTCTCCTGTATTTTTCTCTTGGGTGGGACTGGGATGAGAGATGCAAGCCAGTATAAACCAACTTTATGACAAACAAAATTAAGTTTTAAACTACTGGGGAAGAGGCTAAGCTTGGGATAACCCACTGCTCAAGCGTGCAGACGTTAATTTTATACCACATGCCTAGTACTAATACATTAACCATGTGAGAATCCAATTACTGTCTGGGAAACTAATTATTAGAAAGAAAGAACTTATGAAAATAATATAATGGAAATAAAAATAATTCATCTACCATAATCTTTCATCACATGTTAACACAACGATTCATCTTCATCACTTAAAGTAAAGAACAACAAAATATTGCACCAGATAACTTGGTAATAGATTAAATAGCTCTTACTCATTACGACATAATTCATGAAATGAGATGGAAAATAGTTCTTCTCCACGTCCAATCACATGGATTTGATGAAAATAACTTGTCTCTGGTCCAGAAGGACTTCTTAATTCATAACAGCTTCAAAATAATTCTTAACAACCAAAAAAGAAATAGTTCTTGCAACAACCATCGACCCCTAACTAATTGGTCAATGTCTTTATTTAAAATGTAAAGTTCAACTGAAATTAACGGCTAAGTGCAGTTTAAGCAGAACAAAATTCGCCATGTGGCGTCATCTTCTAACAGTTTCTTTAACAGTCAGCCCGAGATATCTCTTGAAAAGGGTGATTTCTCTCATACTCAGACCAACTGATGAACAACTCTTCACAAGTTTAGGCCCATGGAAATTTGTGTTATTCCATCGGAGCCGCATGTATTCCTCGGATGTCCATCGAATGCGTTCGATACTTTACTAGACTGGAGTTCAAATGCTGTAGCACGGTTCGAGCTCTGATCGGATGCTTCGTAAATCGTTGCACTTGCACTGGCATCGCGTCGATCATCTTTGCAAGATCTTAGGTCCATAACGAATCTTGTTTGGCATGAAACTCGACTACGTCGCTTAGGTCAATGAAGTTGTCGAGGGTTTCGAACTTGGGGAGTCCGATATCCTTCATTACTTTATTAATTTTATCCCAATGCTTCTTGCATCTAATCCACTGCTCTTGGATTTTTCGATGTGGGTCCTGAGACATCTTATCCCAGTACTTGGCTGATCGCTTCATGCGATTAAGCCTACTCTTGCCTACCGTCCGAATGCCATGTTCTTCTTTGTCTCGGCCCTGCTCGACTGCATCAATGTACTCGAGTCTTTCTACTATTTGTTGCACCCTTTCATACCATTTCTCCATATCCTTGCATGTTACGAGTGCAATGAGAGTTTCCTCCTGGAACTCAGCTATTTTCATAGTTAAAAGGTGTCGCTCTTTTTTGAACTCATTGTAAACTTCTTTGAACTCACCTTTCAGGTTTATGATGGTTTGCGTGGTGCCTTTATAGTATTTGGCCAGATGACATAAGTGTTCTAACTCATTTAAGGTGGCGAATAACTCCTTTTCATTCTGTTTGGCCCTATCTAGGGTGGACTCTGAAAGTGCCTTCCCCATGTCGATAAGTTCAAACGTCCGGGCGTCTGCTGTTTTTATCAAGTTTTCCTCTGTAGTAATAAAGATGGAGTGATCCAACGTGATTCTTCTTTTCTTTGCAATCCTTTGAACGATGGCCTTTCTCTTTCGATCATAAGAGATCACATAGATATATGCTACCTCACCTACTGGCTCGAGTATCTGTTGATCGCCCCATGTGAGTGTGTTTCCCAAGCTACCGGTGGTGTATACTTTTTCAAGATCGGACTCCTAAAATTCCTTGCTGTGCCTTAAAGGCCCGGCCTCTACCTGTTGCTCATCGAGGATCTGAGTATTAAGCAGAATAGAGACATCAGGAATAGACTTGTTACTTACTTTATCGTTGGCTGTGGAACCGCTGAATTCCTTTTGCGGGGATTCTTTATTTGGCTCATCCGATTTGGGCTTATCCTTCAGATCTGATCCAGTTTCTGATGTATCAGGTTCCTTTGTTTCATGGCCACTTTTGGCTTCTATTTCCTTTTGCGGGACCTCCTCTATTTGTGCTTCGGGCTCAGGGGAAAAAGTATTCTCAAGTCCTTTTTCCTCTTGGACACACACAGGGGCGTCGTGAGATGATTCTTGGCTCTCATTGTGACTATATACAGTTATAAACTTGCTCAAAGGATTAGGCGCACATGTTTCTACTGACACCCGACCTGTCTCTGGTTGAGTCATCCCACCTACCGGTGAATTGGCCGGTGATGTTGTATATTCAAGGTCATCTGACCCGTTGGTGTTACCAAGTTTTATGAAATCGGGGCCGCTTGGTTCCGCTGGGCTTTCTTATGGGCTATTTGTAGGAAGCCTAGACCACCTTATGAGGTCCGGGTTATCATGCATCCGCTTCATTATCAGATGAGCCTATTGATACATGAGTTCCCCCATTCCCTGGACAACTTGAACCTTAGGGGAATCCCTAACTTGTACCAGGGATACCTAAGAAACTTCTGCCGCTTTGATGGCTTCTTGGGGATCGCCCATCGCTTCGCCCAATTCAGATGCTACCCTTCTTTCTCGGGCCCTCAAATTTCTTGAGTCATTTTCTCCTCCCAACTCATGGACTTGAACCTGGATATTTTAGGATCATCCATCCTTGCCACCACCTCATTCCAGTCTTGACCGTTTTTGGTGAAAATTTCATCTTCAAATAGGTCATGGGCATACGACCAACAAGATGATACCTGCGATGCATGTTTTAGGACCAACCCCTTGGGATCGTGCTTGTGAAAATGACCATTCTGGAATCAAAATTCCAATTGACTCAACCTTCTTGCTTGGCCTGTGCAGTGTCCTTGACCATGTAGAAGCCAATATGAAACCCATAAGGTATGAAGGCCCACTTCTTGTCCTTTACTAAAGTGGTGTTATAGCCTTGCAGAATGGTCTGATAAAAAATTTCCCCTAACACTAGTCGATCGGGGACATCGGGTAATAGATGGGGTGCCCCTGTGGCACCAAAAACCCTGATGTAGGTCTCGCGCTCGTCTAGATACCAGTGACCTACTTTCGATACAACCCTTTTTACTTCATTTGACAGCCTTGGGCACTCTTTCTTGAACAGTAAAGAATAAATGTGTGCAATAAACTGGTCATAGATCAGAGAATAAGATTTCTTGTACATATTTTCCCATAAGACACCGAAGTATACGTGGACTGGGAGCTCAGAGGAATGCCAGTTCAAGTTCATTCTAGCAAAAACGTTCTTGGTGCAGACAACGTCCAACAGATACAAGGCCATGTAGAAGGAAGGAGTTTCTCCTTCTTTCGGTGTCTGAGCTTGTCATATACAAGTGATCAACTACTTGGAGATGATTGCACCCTAGTTAAAACCTGTTCTAGAGATGGCTATGGTATAAGCCAGAGGCATCCACACCTCTGAAAACCTGGTGCATTCTTTCTCCCCATGCAATTGGCAGAGAAGGGCCATTAGATAGATGTAAGTCTCTCTTAGGTTGGTTGTCGGGTACCAGCCGGAGGTGCGGTTGGTGAACTTTTTATCTTCCCTCTACTAGGATGCCATAATCTTGCTGGTGTCGTTCTTTTGGTAGAAACTCAAAACAAATTCAATGTTTAAACGTTCCTCTAGTTCCCTGAGCTTGTAGTAACTCTGAAATTCTAATGAGAGGAAAACCCCGACGCATCCACCATTGCATTAGTTAATTAAACACCTATGTGCATCAGTGTGATCAATAATCCATTTCAAGAGTTTGATGTAGGGAATTACCTGAGTCCTGCTTGCCACCATGTGCAAATAAGACTTGTGGACATTTGGGAGAACTTCATCGTCGAGTCTTCTCATATCAGGATCGCTGTGTGGGGTATACTCGAGGGGTTCCTCCTTCTTGATTTTATTAAACAGTTATTCCCAACGAGGGAATACTATTTTGGTCCCCATGTTCACCTTTGTGTCTCCAAAGGTTGGGGGCTGGATGAAGGCCTTTTTGGTGGTTGTCCTGATGACAGGCACCGACTTTGGAGCGAATTCCAATTTCCTTGCAACTACTGGGGAGTAACCTTCTCCCACCTCTGGTTCTTGTAGCTTTGGCACTCTTGGGGATTTCCTGGTGGTGGGTTTCTTCGGAGGCATTGTTCCTGTAGGTAAAAACGATCCTTTAAACATGTGTACAGAGTAGCGGTGGATGAAAACATATGAAATGAAGTGTAAAACACCATAAGCCGATACATACCTGTAATGCTTGCTAAAATTGTTGTTTTAATACTCACTAGACCTTGGAATATTTCTCTGGATTGCTAGCCTTGCTCCTCTGGGTGATCTTAACTTCTTTTAGCACAAAATAGGTTCATACACAATGACTCAAAAGAATATAACGGGAGAGATCCTATCAGTCGTATCAACCAGTTAATACAAGTAATAAATGCAATTAAAAAAACCTACCATCAGATCTTTGCAAATAAATTCTAACTCGGTTGACGGCGGAGGCACGGAAGAAGATGCATTGTATCAGCAGGCTTAAGCGATCCTTTTGATTTGCAAAAGAAATAGAAACTAATGCACGATCCGAGACTTAATTATCATTTTAAATGTGTCGTACCTAACATATCTTACTACTAAACATCCCATCACGTCATTTTTCTCAGTGGATAGATCGGGGATCAACGACATCCTTATGTATTTTTCTGTTGGTGCCCTCTTGAGACAACCACCCGACGCTAACAGGTTTCGTGGATCTCGGAAGATAGTAACGACTTTAGGGGAAACCAGATCATATGTTTAACTACTTCCACAACGACATGTGACACCTGAGGATAGAAAGTTCGACCATACATCTTAGTCGGGATCGGGGTTGTTAACATAACACTTTTGTATTAAACTAAGCTTGGTATTTTCGATGCCGAAAGGTGTCGACGATCGGTGATATCATTCCTTTACTTCACGCAATGCTTATTCTTCTAATCTTTTTCCGATGCCAAACAAATCGGTATTCGACGATATCTTTAATGAAGCTTAATCGTGGAGACAAGATACTTTCTTCTACCGATGCCGATGAAGATCGACGCTTGACTATTTTGGTTTTTATTATCACTCCAGGAAACTCTCCTAGGCTGTAAGTCAAATATGCCTGGTAACTTAATCTTTTTGAAGCTATTTTCTCAATAAATGATGTGGTTTTTGGATCAAGATGAATATCTAGGGGCTGGACTGTGTCTTTAGGACTGTCTAGTTATATCAAATATCACAAGGCCTTCTAAAAATGCAATCAGACAAGGGTTGATCAAATAGAATAGAAGATAGTTATCAAACCAGATTATACTCATGTAAAACAGTAAGCACAATGGGTTTAAAAACTAAAGAAATAACTTATGTGTGATTTCACGGAACCTCCCTCCATTTCAGTCGCAATCACACATAAAATCACACATAAAATCTTTGAAACACCTCCTCCTGCTAGTGTTTCCATTGGGCATGGAGTTATTCAAAAATAAAAACTAAGACTAACATTACAATGTCTAGTCTTCACAGCCTTAGACAAAATAGAGCTTTAAAAATCGCCTGTTTACCGGGCCACTGAAAATTTCTTCGCCTTCCAGATTCTGCAGTATGAAAGTGTTTTTATTCTATACTTGAGAAATCATGAAAGGACCTGTCCACAAAGAATCGAACTTGTTATGCTTTCCTTTATCCTGTCTAAGAGCATCCCATTTTAGAACCCAGTCACCAATCTGAAAAATGTCCACCTTCGCCTTTCTGTCAAAAGTCTTTTTGATCTTCTTCTGATGAGCCTCTGATCTGTCCACTAACTGTGCATGAGCTTGTTTGATCCAGGTGGATATCAGTGGCCACCCACCTTTTCCAACTAGCTCAAAACAATTTTCTGACATTTTTGGCAATTTACTATTTTTAGCAGTTTTTCGGGTCCTGAACTTCTGGAGCCGTTTTGAGACCCTAAATGATGTTTTTTGGGGTATGTTGCGGTAATAAAAATTTCATCATGAAATTTTGTTTAAATGTTGTAGTCCTCGGATAGATCTTTCCAATGAGCTATTATATGCCTAAAACGGATATCGTATGCAAAAGTTACGACCCCGGGAAGTTGATGTACTCACTTACCCAAACGGGGCCCACATGACTTTTGGCGCTTCATCTCCTAGGGTTAGGCTTTTGGATGTCTAGGACTTTTGGCATTCCTGTTTATTGTAAAAAGGCCTTCAGAGCCTCATTGTAATCATGTTCTTGTGAAGGCGAGTAGCCGTCACATCTCTTCTCAGAGATAAGCTGCCACCATTCTAGCGAGTCTTTCACTCTGTATTTTTACAGTCTCAGTACATTTCTTTCATTAATAGAAATCGTGTATTACTGTATATCTGTGTTTATGGTTTCATCTCTGATACATTTCTGTTATATTATTGAATATCTGCAATATCTCTGTGCATTTATTTATTATATCTCCGCTCTCATTTCGTGCCAAAAATAATCTGGATCATTGTTGCAGTTCCACCAAATCAAGCATCCTTCTTACCATGTCATTTGACTCGGTTTTCTCTTCCTGAAAGAACTTAGCCACTGGAAAAACTAACTAGACAGTCCTAAAGACACAGTCCAACCCCTAGATATTCGTCTTGATCCAAAAACCACATCATTTATTCAGAAAATAGCTTCAAAAATATTAAGTTACCAGGCATCTCTGACTTACAGCCTATGAGAGTTTCCTGGAGTGATAACAAATTGGCGCCGCTACCGGGGAGAGGAGATCGAATCTCAGCTTCCTTGGGAGATGACATAGCTCCAGCTTTGATGATAGACAAATTCTGGACATCATTCGGGTTGTAATTTTCTATCTGGCGACTCCATTGGAACGAAGTGGCTCCAAAAAGAGCTCACACCAGGGAGAACCAAGAAGGCCCGCTGACAACATCAGTTCCTGATCCCGAGAAGATCATCAGTAAGGGTAAAGCTTTGCAAAGACAGGCTTCCGTATCTGCAAAGGCAGTAGATTCAGGTATTCAAACCGATACTCCTCCTTGCATATCAAAAAAGTCTCTAGTTGAATCCCCTGCTGCTGAAACTCATAATTCTTAGGAAGTTGAAAATTTATCTCAAGTTTCTAAGGTAGAAGAACCTTCATTTTCTTCTAATATTATTGACTCTTTTCTTGAGGTTGATGTTTCATCTCATCCAAAAGAGTTGAATACAGAATCCTTTCAACAGAAAGAAAATTCCTCCTCATCTTCCTTTTATTCTTCACCCATCAAACCCTCGAAAGGTGTTCTATACACTCACACTAATATGCCTATGCTTGAAGACATTCTTCATGATCTGTCCTCTAAAGGAGAAGAAAATTTAGCTTTGTTTCTTGGTCAATTTTATAAAGCCTCTTATTTTTCACCGATTTCTGAAACTTCTGCTCAAGGTGAAGTGAGACAACCATTCTATTCTAAATCAGGCAGCCCATCTCCTCTGTCATCCCCTACGAGTTCCTCGTCTGTGTCAATCACCAAGATTGCCATGGCTGCCCCTTTGACCAAGTTGGAACAGATTTTGGCAAATAGATATGCCCCACTTGTATTGCCAAATCCCTTTTCTGCTATGCCAACCGGAGATTATCAAAAATATATGCCAAAGTTTACAGGAGTAGGGGATTATACTGCTGAAGAACATATTGAAGCTTTTTATGCTTATGCCGAAAATATCAATATTTTATAAGAAGATGTGTGGACTAGAGTTTTTGTTCATAGTTTGGACGACCAAGCCTGGAAGTGGTTTAAAGAGCTACCAACATATTCGATCACAGGTCTTGAATAATTAGATGAGGTATTCTTGAAGCACTGGGGAGAAAGAAGAGATCTGCTATACTACATTTCTGAGTTTGGAAATTTGAAGAGGGAAGATGGAGAGTCGGTCTCAGACTTCATCAAGAGATTCAATAGGATGTTTGGTAAGATCCCTGCAGAGATTAAACCAAGCGACACATCGGCAAAGATCACATTCTCTGCTGCCTTTGATCCAGATTTTTGTCTAATTCTTAGAGAAAGACGATCAACCACATTTTCTTTAATGCAAGATGCCGCCCTCGAAGTTGAATCTAACATTGCAGCATCTCAGAAGCTTAAAGGAAGGGTTGAGAAGAAGAAATTTGTTGTTGAATCCTCCTCTTCTTCTAATAGTAAAATGGAAAAGATAGCAAAGATGTTAGACAGTCTGACATCTAAAATGTCAAAATTAAAGATTCAAAATCAACAACCAACAAGGGAAAAAGAGCCAAATGCTTTTTCCCCGAGAAATCCAAATGCTTTTCCCTACAGAAGGAATAATCCACAAGTTCAGATCCTTCAAAGAGATAGAAATCCAGCTGATGATCAGAGGATCAGACCACCTTTCCAAAATGCAATATTAGATGAAGAACAATAGCCAGCTCACGATGAACTAGAAGATGCAGATGAAATAAACTGTTTTTGTGATGAAAATGATCCTTCATTTTTGACACAGGTAGACTATGAAGAAGCCTTGATGGATCAACAAATTCAAGAGGCAAGTGTTGAAGGATCTATTTATTTGACAGATGATCAGAAAGGTTACAACTTAAGATCCAAGAGTGCTGGTCCGAAACCACTCATTGTTGCTCCTGTGAAGAACAAGGAATATGCTGCTCCTGTGAAGAGTAAAGAAGTTGCTGCCAAGTAGCCTCCCACTCTTGAAAAATAGAACCCCCCTCCTGTAAAATAGCAGAAGAAACAAGCTCAGTCCCCAGCCAAGGAGCAAGTTAGTCTCAAAGCTCCTTCCAACGAGGTAAAGGTTTCGGACAAACAATCTTTCTCTTTTAACTTTGAATCAGAAATTCAGAAAGTTAAGATACCTATACCTTTAACTGAACTCATGAAGAATGAAATTTTTAAATCAGCAATCCTGAAATCTCTTGAGCCAAAGACCTCTTCATCTGATGATTTTGTTAACCTACAATATGATAAGCCTAAAGTAACCATAGGGCCTATGATAGAAGACCGAGATGATTCTTGTCTGCCATTGTACATATCCCTAAATGTCCATGACAAACTCCTTCACAATTGTTTGCTTGACTCCGGGGCATCACATAATCTTATGTCAAAAGCAGTGATGGATGAGCTTGGTCTGGAGGTGACCAAACCATATCAAGATCTTTTCTCCTTTGATTCTAGGAAATTCAGATGTCTCAGCCTCATCAAAGACCTTGTTATAAACCTTTCTCAATTTCCAATGAGAAGCATGGTTATGGATGTGGTGGTTGCTGATATTCCACCTAAGTTTGGTCTTCTCTTGTCTCATTCATGGGAGAAAAGGTTAGGAGGTACCTTACAGATGGATCTGTCATATGCTATGATTCCGATATTTGGGGGGGAGATGAAAAGTCTTTACAGGGAGAACCAACTTGCCTACATCATCAGCGATGGAAAGAATTATGTCAATCATCCTATCTATGCTGTGGATACAGATTTTGGTTCATGCATCCTTCAGATAGATGATGGTCAATCGAATCCTATGCAGCTTGTGAAGCCTATTGAGCAGCAGTTTGATGGTGAAGACATTTCAGTCTGGACTATGTACTTTGATGGCGCCAGCACTAAGGATTCAGCAGGTGTTGGGGTAGTTCTGATCTCTCCTTCAAAGGAGACTATATCTTTGTCTTTCAAGCTTGACTTCAGAACTACTAACAACATAGCAGAATATGAGGCTCTGCTATTGGGATTAAATTTAGACAAAGAGATGGGGATAAGAGGTTTGAAGGTATTTGGAGATGCAGACCTCATTATACAACAGGTAAACAACACCTTTCAAGCTAAGCATGTCAAATTGAAGGCCTACAGGGACGAGGTATGGAAAGTGCGAGAATCTTTTTCTGTTTTTGAAATTTCATATATACCAAGGGACATGAATCAACTCGCTGATTCTCTTGTTGTTTCAGCCAACATGTTCATTCCTCCCATGCCCCCTAAGCTTAGTTACGAGATTCAAGTAAAATATCGACCATCCTTACCTGACAATATCCAATATTGGAAAGTTTTTGAGGATGATGATGAACTTAACAGATTTATTCAAGTGGTAGACGAATTCTCTGATTTGCATGTTGACCAGCAAAATCTAAATGTAGAAGAATCCCAGAAACCTGAGCTAAAGAAAAAAATGGGCCAGCATGATATTGTTCAGCTACCCAACAATTATATACCCCGAGGTTTGGTACCCTTGGAAAGGCTTTTTGATCAGAATGATGTTCCTTACAAGCCAAACAAAAAGGAGAAAGATCTAGTTGTTCACGAGCATAACATAGGGGGTGAAAGCCAACCCAAACTTATAAATTTGTCTTCTGAATTGACTGCTGATAAAAAATCCAAATACTGCAGTGTTTTGAAGGATTTTTCTGATGTTTTTGCTTGGAAATATAGTGACCTAAAGACTTATGATCCTGATATTATTCAACATAAAATCCCTCTTGAAAAAGACACCATTCCCTTCAAACAAAAGCTCAGAACTATCAGTCCTCTCCTGCTGCCTGTGATTGAGAGAGAAATTAAAAAGCTTCTCGATGCCAAGATCATTATTCCCTTGAGATACTCCAAATGGATTGCCAATCTAGTGATAGTAAGGAAGAAAAACGGTGAGGTCAGATTGTGCGTAGATTTCAGGAACTTAAACAGATGTTCTAAAAAAGACAACTATCCTCTTCCTAAGATGGAACACTTGCTGCAAAGGATTTCAGGGGCCAGGGTCATGTCTTTCCTAGATGGTTTTTCTGGTTACAATCAGATTTCTGTTCACCCTAATGACCAGGAGAAGACTGCATTCACCACTCCTTGGGGTACCTTTATGTACGCCAAGATGCCATTTGGGTTAATGAATGCTGGGGCTACATTCCAAAGGGCCATGGACATAGCCTTTGTGGGAGAAAAGGACAATTTTGTCCTCATATATCTCGATGACATCACAGTATATTCCAGCAGCCATGAGGAGCATCTGAAACATTTGAAAAGAGTGTTCATAAAATGCAGGCAGTTCGGGATCTCATTAAATCCCAAGAAATCTCAGTTTGCTCTAAGGAAAGGTAAGCTCTTGGGACACATCATCTCAGTAGAAGATGTAATGATTGATCCAGCACGAGTAGAGACAATTCAAAAGCTGTCCTTGCCAAGGTCAAAAAAGGACATTCAATCGCTGCTCGGTAAGATAAATTTTGTCAGAAGGTTTGTGCCAAATTTTTCCGAATTAGTCAAACATATAACATGCATGCTGAAGAAGGGGTATGAGGTAAAATGGACAGACAATGCAAGAAACTCCTTTCAGGATATCAAGAAAGCGATCATGGAATCTTCGACTCTGATCAACCTAGATTACAGTAAGATTTTCTATGTTTTTTCCTTTGCTTCCTATGACACAGTGGCAATAGTTCTGCTACAGAAAGACGACGACAACTTGGATCATCCCGTGGCTTTCTTCAGCAAAACACTCAGGGACGCTGAACTAAGGTATGACCCTATCAAGAAACAAGCTTATGCTCTCATAAAAGCTTTAAAAACCTTCAGAATTTATATTCTTCACTCAAAGGTCATCGCATATGTCCCTTCATCTTCTGTAAAAGATGTTTTGACTCAGCTGGATATTGACGGAAAGAGAGATAGATGGATTGTAAAGATGATCGAGTTCAATATTGAAGTAAATCCCACCAAATTGGTAAAAGGCCAGGGCCTTTCTAAGATTTTAACAGAGGAAAATCATAAGTTGTTGGATATTAATTTCATAGGAGAAAGTTCAGAAAATTTGCAAACAGAGTTGGCAGTAGAAGAGCAGCATGGCAGTCAGCAAGTGGCAGAACACTTGTCTTCCTGTGAATGGTATTCAGGTATTATACATTTTTTACAAAATCTTGAAGTTCCCCCTGAACTTAGTTTGACTCAAGCTCGAGCTCTTAAGCTCAGAGCTATCAAATTCTGCATTTATAATAATCTGTTATATTGGAAAGACCCTGCTGGTTTGCTTCTTAGATGTTTAGATAAAGAAGAGTCTGTCGAAGTGACTCATCAGTTTCATTCAGCCGTTTGCGGCGGTCATCATTACTGGAAGACCACTGCCCATAAGATCCTGAGGGCTGGATATTATTGGCTTTTCCTCTTCTCAGATGTGTGTGTATTCGTCAAATCTTGTGACAAATGCCAAAGATTTACCGGTAAGCAACAGCTAAAATATTTACCCCTGAGACCTATAGTGGTGAATGGCCCTTTTCAGCAGTGGGGATTAGATTTTATAGGTGAGATAAATCCTTCATCCAGTGGTCAGCACAAGTGGATTTTGGTAGCCGCAGATTATTTCACAAAGTGGATAGAGGCGATTCCCACCCGAAATGCTACACACCAGGTAGTCATGAAGTTTCTCTATGAAAATATTTTGAGCAGATTTGGTTGTCCCTAGAGGCTGGTAACAGATAATGCAGCAGCGTTTAAAGCAGAAGCATTGGTAGACATGTGTGAATCAATGGGCATCCAACTGGTACACTTGACTCCCTATTACCCTCAAGGTAATGGCTTGGCTGAATCATCCAATAAGAGCTTGATCAAAATCATAAGAAAATTGTTAGAGGAAAATAAAAAGAATTGGGATTCCAAACTGAAATTTTCTCTATGGGCAGACAGAGTAACTATTAAAAAATCTATAGGAACTTCTCCATTCAAATTGGTTTATGGGACTGATGCTATTTTTCCTGTTCAGTTAGTTTTGCCAATGGCTAAGTTCTTTCAGAAAGAGAAAACCGAGTCAAATGACATGGTAAGAAGGATGCTTGATTTGGTGGAACTGCAACAAGCTCGCGAACAGTTAGTGGACAGATCAGAGGCTCATTAGAAGAAGATCAAAAAGACTTTTGACAGAAAGGTGAAGGTGGACAGTTTTCAGATCGGTGACTGGGTTCTAAAATGGGATGCTCTTAGACAGGATAAAGGCAATCATAACAAGTTCGATTCTTTGTGGACAGGTCCTTTCATGATTTATCAAGTACAGAATAACAACACTTTCATACTGCAGAATCTGGAAGGCGAAGAAATGTTCGGTGGCCCGGTAAACGGGCGATTTTTAAAGCTCTATTTTGTCTAAGGCTGTGAAGCCTAGACATTGTAATGTTAGTCTTAGTTTT
>ML782210.1:684935-712491 GCA_009831015.1 Picea engelmannii
GTTAGTCTTAGTTTTTATTTTTGAATAACTCCATGCCCAATGGAAACACTAGCAGATAGTTTAGTTTTTAGGTTCTTTTTCAGGAAAGGCATTGATTCTATGGTTCTTGAAACCTCACAGGGAGGTGTTCATCCCCAATAGGATCCAGTGTTATCTCCTCAAATAAATTGGTGGATTTTTGCTTTTTGAGGTGATAGGTTGTGATCTAAATTTTATTTCTAAATTTTTGCAAGTAAGTTAGAGAGTCTGTATTTTGAAAATAAGCTCAAAAGAAACTTTGGATTTGGTTTGGTCAAGAAAAAGTCAGAATCTCAGGTTTCGGTGGTTTAGGCGAGCCTCAAATGTGCTCATTAACCATCGAAAACCTTCATTCTCGGCAGTTAAGGGGTCGAAGCAAGAAGGCGATTAACCACCGAAAGTGTTTCAACGGTAAAAATGGAAATCCCATGCTTTCGCACGAGCCAGCTGTCAAGTTGGTGCAATGATTAAAAACACAACCGCCGAAGGCTCGCCATGATGGAGGGTATGCACGTTCGTGGTGTCTATCCAAAAAATTTTGAAGCTCCTGTGTCCTTTCAATCACATTGATCATTTCAAAATCCAAAACACGGCGGGGATTTGTATGTGTGATTTCACGGAACCTCCCTCCATTTCAGTCGCAAGTACTCAAGCCATCATGATCTCGTTACTCCTTTAGAAATCCTCGTTGAGTCATCATGAATCCCGAAAATTGCTGAGACGACCGTGAAGTTCGCGATTTCATCAGTCAATCGTATTTTCAGAGATATTCATCCCGTTTCCTCTGGTGATTGTCAAGGCGCCATCAAAATCCAAGCGAGTGTTCTCAAGTCAAGTAAGCCAGTCGGATTATCAGGTAAGCTCAGAAACTATCTTCTGTCAGTTTCAAAAAATGAATTTGCCACCGAAAATCTAAAGTTTCGACATATTCTCAGTCGAATTGTCGCCTGAAACTGGGTCAGTTTCTGAACTCGATAATCCTAATGTTATGTTACTATGTTCCACCGATTTTGCATAAAAGATTTTTTCTGTGTTCCTAGTTCCCAGAGTCATTGTCTCCCCGGATGTCTAGTTTACCATAATTTCAGGCACAGTCAGCATCGACCCATGTCGAAATCAAGGCCAGCCTTGAGATCTGAGGTAGATGGTGTTTGGTATTTAGAAGCTCATCCGGAGGTGGCAGAATTTTTCAGACAGACTGGAGTTTTTGCATACTATGAGAAATTAACAAAATTTCATCAACAGGTGGCTGAATCTTTTGCTCTTTCCTATGATGGAAGGACTGCTAAAGTTGGCAAGGAGGAGATTATCATTGACGAAGCAGCCATTATGGAGTACATAGGTTTACCCAGGTCGGGAGGCTGTTGGTTCAAGACTACCACACCTTAAAACATCGAATTCAGGTCATTTTTGCTACCAGTGCATAAAGCTTTGATCTGGAAGAAGGACATTCCCATGTCTTATCTGGAACCAAAGTGGCAGTCCCTGTTGAAGGCAATTTTGGTGTATATCACTTGTGAGGGGCGCTACAATAGGGTAATGTTTTATCATTTTAAACTTCTGAATCATTTCACAGGCAGAGAGCCTATAAACCTGCCTTACTTCTTTCACAAAACCCTAACGAAGATGGCAAGACAAGTGAAAGCCCAGCCTGCTAAAGTTTCCAGTAGATTATCACATCAAGGGCTAATTACTCTTCTTGTGAGAGAAGCTCTGCAGAGGAAACAGATCGAGTGGGGCTTCTTTCTGTTTTGGAATGAATTTCAAACAAAAATACCACCAGATGCAGAAACTAAGAAAGCCAGGGGCAGAAAAACTCCTACTCCCAAGAGCAGTCACAGGAAAAGAAAAGGAATCTCACTACCAAGAGATCCCATAAAATCATCCCTGGAAAGAAGGAGAGAATCAAAAGAGAATTGCATTTTGAAGGCAAGAGCCTTGCCAAAGAGAATAAACCTCTGAATCTTCCTTACAGTGATTCAGAAATAGAACCAGAGGTGGCAGAGACTCAGGATAACATACAAATTGAGCAGGGTGTAGATTATGGTTCAAATCCACCTTCATCAAAGCCTACAGAGGCCCGCAAGCAACCATAAGCAGAAGCCCCCTCAAGTAAGCCCAAAATAGCTAGAGCACGGAAGATCAACAAGATCATGCAACAGATTCATGAAATGGAAGTTCTAGAAAGGGTAATTAAGAAAGCCAATACAGACCTCACTGACAGAAATGTTGAACTGTTCAAAATGAATCAGACTCTTAAAGATAAACATGACAAAATTAAAGACAGAAATAGGGTTTTGATCAGAGAAAATATGAAACTGTATAGGCAGCTCAGGATTATGAGGCTGAAGTTAAAAGAATTTCAATCACCAGAAGAGGAGCAGACTGGATTGGAAACTTTGGCCAATTTAGCCACAACCATGATGGACACACCAGAACCTCCCACACATCCAGTAAAGGTTCGCAGGTCTGCACGAACAAGGGTTGCCTCATCTCAGAAATCTTGAGCATCAAAAAGGGGTCCAAGGTAAGCATTTTTGCAATTTTGAAATTTTCTCAAGGATGGACTTTCGGTGGTTTAGGCGAACAGGGCGACTGTTCATTAACCACCGAAAGCGGTGCTTTCGGTAGTTAACCCATCCAGAAGTTTTCCAGATTAACCACCGAAAGCCTGTCATATTCAGAATGATCAAGTTTTTACACAGATCAAAGTTTTTTGCATTGAAAAGGTTTGGAATCTTTTCGAATGAGCATCTGATGAATTATCAAGACAAGGCCAACAATTATTTTTGACAGATTGTGGAAAGAGGAGGTGTTTCAAAGATTTTTGATATCTTTGACCAAGACAGAAATTCAGGATACTTTGCCACCTCAACAGATTCGAATTTGCCTCTTTTGGAGAGTCAACATCCAGCCTTGGAAGGCTATCCTGCATTACATCAGCATTCAACAAGAGAGAAGGACTAGAAAATCTGGGATTGACCTCACTTTTGGGAATCATCCCACATCTTTTGTAATTAGATTTTGACTTACTATTTTTAGTTTATTTGATCCATGTTTTCAGGATCTCAGAACTACTTTGTAAATCTATAAAGCTTAGGATAGAAGATGAACCAAGGGTTCGATTTTGGGTTCTATATGATGCTACTGTAACTAAGATTCATTCTTAATATATGAAACATTGCAAGCTTCCTTCATCTGTGTTCTCAAACCTTTATTTTTTGTTCTCTGATATCTTATGAGTGAATGATTTCTTTGTTGGCGCTTATTCAATCTACATGTGACTGTCATCTCACTAATTGATTGATTGAGTTAAGGATCATAAGTTATTTCTTTAGTTTTTAAACCCATTGTGCTTACTATTTTACATGAGTATAATCTGGTTCGATAACTATCTTCTATTCTATTTGATCAACCCTTGTCTGATTGCATTTTTAGAAGGCCTTGTGATATTTGATATAACTAGACAGTCCTAAAGACACAGTCCAGTCCCTAGATATTCATCTTGATCCAAAAACCACATCATTTATTGAGAAAATAGCTTCAAAAAGATTAAGTTACCACGCATCTCTGACTTACAGCCTAGGAGAGTTTCCTGGAGTGATAACAATTTTCTCAAGCGATTTTCGTCACTTTTAATCCTTCCCAATGCCAAATTTCTTAAGCGCATCGGGGAAAAGTTTCGACTGTCGATTCCTTAAGTAAATGTTAGTCCCTTTTAAAGCTAAGATGATTTTGACAATTCAAGTAGACTTTAAATGACTCAACATGAAAACACAATTATAAGAATAGGCAGGCGCAATCTGACAGTGCGAAAGATCATGTGGTACCCAAAAAGTAAAAAATTTGAAATAGACCTTTTTAGGGTGTATTGAGTGCTCAACAAATGGCGATTCACTGGGTGAAAGAAGAATCTTTGTTCCTCCTCCAAGGCTCGGCTGATGCGGAAGATGATGGAGAACCTTGACTGGTTTAAAATCATAACCTCTTTACCTTTTCATATGGAGTTCTCAGGTTGATGCTTCCGGGTATGCTTGTGGGGTTTTAACCCTTTTCCTCCTTCATTTCCTTTGACCCTGACTCATGCCCCCTTTTTATGAAAGTTTAGAAAACCACTCACCGGCATGAAGCCTTTAGTTACATCCACCCACTTGCTTCGATGTTGCTCCACTGCCAGCAAGCGTCCATAGTCCCGGCGGAGATATCTTCATACCCTCTCCTACTTTTCACTCTTTTGATAATATCAATTTTATTTCAGCATGATGCCCTGAGCGAGTGGGAGAGGATGATGTCTGTTTATTTTGCAAGGTGAGATGATTAAGGTGGATCCTTTGCTATTTTTGTCTTCTGGGTTCATGTAGTCCTTTCTAGATTTCCTTCTTTCCCTTAAGGTCTTACCAAACCACCAAGCAGACACTTCTGACATTTCTCCGAAGTTCTTCATTTGGCGAGGTTTAGATAGAGGACTCCTAAGAGAAACCGTAGATTCTCCTATGCTTCTTGTGTTTATAAGTGAGCGATGGGTTAGGAACAGAGTTCGCTATGTCGCATGTTTTGAGGTCAGCCACTGTCCTGCTAAACACAACTTTCAAAAGCACAGAAATCCAGGCAGTAAAAGAAAATAACAATTCGACAATGATGAAAACACTCAGACAAAACATAAAACACTCAATTTTGTTTTTATTTATTTATTGGAAGTATTGTTTTAGGGATTGGCCATTCACTGGGAGGGCATCAGGTTCCCCACTAAGATTCTACAACCGATAAGTGCCTACCCCAATCTTCTTAGCCACCTAGAAAGGTCCAAGCCATAGATTCTGAAACTTAGAATTCTTCCCTTTTGGTTCATTTTCCCTGTCCCACTTCAGGTATAAGTCTCCTACTTCAAAGTTCTTCTCTTTAGCCTTATGCTTATCAAACCATCTTTTCACTATTTGTTGGTGAGCTAGGAACTTTGAATTATTCTTTTCTCTCTCTTCTTCCAGCATGAGCAGAGTGTTGATTCTTTGTTGAATGGCCGATGAAGGTTCCTCGTTGGAATCTTGGGCTAGTTGGAGAGATGGAAGATAGAGCCCATTTGGGAGGATGGCTTCTTGCCCGTAAACCAGGAAGTACGGGGAATTCTCTATATCTTCCTTGGGTGTGACTCTATTGGCCCACAAAGCGTTATGGAGTAGATTATGCCAATTCCTTTGGTTATCTACAACCGTCTTTTTTAATACCTCACTAGGTTCTTGTTAGTTGATTCTGCCACACTGTTTCCTTGTGGATAATAATTCGCAGTGTATATGATTATGATTCATTTGTCTAGAGAAAAATCCGTCAGTAGGATGGAATAAAAATAAGCTTCATTGTCAAAGACTAGGACAGAAGGGACACCAAACCTCATGATTAGTTGTTGTTCTATGAATTGGATTACCACCTTTTCGTTTACATGAGTCAGAGGGATGGCCTCTGCCCATTTAGTGAAATAGTCGGTAGCAGTAAGGATGTACTTGTGTTGTTTTGAGGAGATGGGTGTAATTTCCCCTATGATATCCAACCTCCATTACTCAAAATTCCTAGAGACAGTTACTGGTTGGAGTGGAACTGCTGCCCTCTTTTCCTTCCCGATGCTCATTTGACAAGTTTTGCAGTTTCTAGCGTAGGTGTGAGAGTCTTTGAACATGGTGGGCCAATAATAGCCAGCTCTCAATATCTTATGAGTGGTGGTGTTTCCCACGAAATTCCCACCTGCAGGTCCATCATAGAGCTCTTTCAGAACCATGTCTTCATCTTCACGTTCGAGACATCTTAGCAGTACCCCATCATAATTAATTCGGAAGAGTACTGAACTTACAAGGCGATATTGTGACGATTTTAACTTGAGAGCTCTCCTTTCCCTAAGGTTGAGATTTTCTGGACAAGTCCCGTGGTGTAGGAGAAAAGATAAATCCTTATACCAAGACTCTTGTCTTGGAGAAATATACGACACTTCACCACACCATAGCACCATCTCATTCTCCCATCCAGAGTATTCATTAACTTGGTCCTGGGATTCGGCTGCAAGTTTGCACAATCTTTGCCCTTTTACTAGTTTGGCAGGTTTGTATCTAGATCAAATTCTTGGACTACTACCATCCAATTCCCTCTTATTTCTCCCATTTCTTACTGAGTAAACAAGGATCAGACCACTGGATGTGGCACAATTACCTTGGTGTGTTTCTTGAGAATGTAAGACCTAAAGTGTTTTACTGTCGTATATACCGCATAGGCATGTTTGTCTATAACAGGATAATTGAGCTCAACTCCTTGAATATTAGTGCTCATGAATGACACTGGGGCCTTGTTTTTGTCATCATCCTTTTGATTCAGAACTACAGCTAACGATTGGTCGGAGGCGAAAGTATAGAGGAAGAAGTCTCTATTAAAATTAGGACTCCGTAACACTGGGGCCCATGATATAACAGATTTAATATTGTTGAAAGAATCTTTTCTCTCATCATCCCACTTAAATTTTTCATCCTTACGAATCATCTTTTGTAAGGGTTTGATGATTTCTGCGAAATCGAGAGTAAATTTCCTCACAAAATTGATTTGCCTGAAAAAGGACTGCATAGCTTTCTTGTTATGGGGCAATGAGAGTTGAGCTATGACCTTAATCCTTTCTGGGTGAATGTGAATGTATGCTTGAGATATAATGTGACCTAGAAACTTACCTTCTTTGACACTGAAGATAGTTTTCTTAGGGTTTAGGGATATACCGTATCTCCTACACCTTTCAAAAATATGAGTTAAGTGTTGGATGTGCTTTGCTCTATTCTTTGAATACATTGTTACGTCATCTAGATACACTACCACACACTTGTTGATTAGTCCCCAGAAAGCTACGTCCATGGCCCTTTGGAAGGTTGCTCCTGTGTTAATTAACTCGAAAGGCATGCGTTTATAAGCGAAGGTTCCCCACTTAGTTCAGAAGGTAGTTTTTAAATGACCTCCCTCCGAAACCAGGACTTGGTTGTAACCTGAGAAACCGTCTAGTATAGAAAAAATATCTGAGCCAGACACGGTCTGCAAGAGTTGTTCCATTGACGGGACTGGGTAATTGTCCTTTTCTGAAGCTCTGCTGAGGTTCCTAAAATCTACGCATATATGGATCTCTCCCGACTTTTTCCTCACTGGTACGAGATTTGCTACCCATGCGAAATGCCTAACCTGGAAAATGATCTTAGCATCTAAAAGTTTCTTTAATTCCTAATACATGAGAGGTTCCAGGGATGGGTGATACTTTCAGAGCTTCTGTTGGAAAAGTTTCACTTTGGGTTTTAATGGGATAGTGTGTTGAATGATGCAGGTATCATATGTTTTCAGATCTCGATAGGACCATGCGAAGACATCTTGGTATTGTCTAAATAATTTGAGATAAGATTTCCTTTCCTCTTTGGATATAGTCTTTTTGAGGTTCACATTCTTTGGGTTTTCTGGGGTCCCAAGATTTATGGTTTTATGCAGGGGACAAGAGCTACCCATCTTTTCATTTGTAGGCCCAATGAATCTCTCCTTTAGATCAATTTTTTTTTCTAGATTAGCTATCCCTTTTGGGATTGTGTGAGACTTTGATTTATCAACATGTTTTCCTGTCCTAGGATCGGTCTCTGTTGATTTCTCTTGGAATATTTCATTGTCAATAGCCAAATCTTTGAAATTGTCTTGGTTAGTCAATAAGTTTATGCTCTGTTCATGTCCTTCAAAGACTTTCCAATTAGAAATGTTATTAGGTACTGACGGTTTGTAGAGCAGCTCCACAGTGAATCGGGAGGCTTCATAATCCTCTAGAGGCGACAACCTGGAAGCAACTGTGGCCAAGGAGTCAGCAAGAATATTCTTTTCTCTAGGGACCGTTGTAATATTCAAGGCTTCAAAATGCTCTATTAACCTATTCACCTCCTATTGATAGTTCTTTAGGTGAGGAGAATCGCAATGTATAGTATTCCTTCCTTTTCTAACGATAATTTTGGAATCCCCGAAAACCTTCAATTCTTTGATATTCAGGTCTATAGCTTTCTTTAATCCTTGTACTAGAGCTTCATATTCAACAGTGTTGTTTGTACATTCAAATTCTATCCTACAAGATAGGAAATGACATTTACCTTTAGGATCAATGAGGATGAACCCTGCTCCTAACCCTTCTTGCTATTTCGATCCATCAAAGTACAAAGTCCAAATTTGTGGAAGACAATCACTCTTTTCCTTTTCCTTATTAATTTTTTGTTCTCCTATCTTTTGTCCTGTAATCTCTAATGCAGGGTCTTGACAAAAGAGTGCGTCTTCTGTCGGTATCGACGAATTCTCTTGAAAAACCATTTCAAAGTTTTGAGTGAGAGGGACATTGGACAAGAGAGGAGAAAATTTTCCAAAGTGGGAATCGTAGGAATAATTGCCCAACACGGGGAAATCTATGGATGAGGGTTCATTAAGGGTTTCTAGATCAATGACCGTATGTTTTAGGTATCTCTCCCTATCGATCCTGATCATGTTCTTGTATCCCTTTAGTGGTAGCCATAGGTGTGCCCAATCTGTACTGAAGTATCCGTTTATCTTTTCAGACCAATCTCGACTTAGTAATAACCCATAGGCCTCTGGAATATCTACTATAATGATGTCAATCACTTGCACAAACTTGGGGTGTGTCACTATTTTGATCATTACATATTTGAGTTCTCCCATGACCTTGACCTGGGTTTTGTCTAGTTGTATGACATGTTTATCACTCTTGAGAGGAACGGCATTTAATTTTTTGCAAATATACAAGGGAATAACATTGGAAGACGCTCCAGAATCCACTAAACAATTGTGGAGGTTTCTATTGAAGACTTCAAATGTTAAGAGGAATGGTGGGACAAAAGGTTTTTCCTTCATGTCTTTCGAGCAGGTGTTGACAGGTGGTTTACTCACCAAATCTGTGGGGGATAGATTTATGTCCTGACCATTTCCTGTCGTCGGGTTTTCAACTGAGTTCAAAGCTTGTAACATAAATTCCTTCTGCCGGGGAATCCTGCATATGTCCATAATTGATATATTAGCCTTTAACTTCTTTAGATCTTCGACTACGTTGTAATTCAGTTTGGGAAATTCCCAGGTATGGATGCTTATAGGGTTTATGCCGAGAGAAAAAGGTGTTCTCGGGTGATCGGGAGTTGTTTTATTCCTCGAGTTATGGGTGGCAGCGGTATCTTTCGAGAAAGGTGGGCCTTTATTTCGTTCTTGTACCATTGAGACTTCTGTGGGCTGCTCTCGAGACTCAAACAGATCGTCGGCAAGCATGATCAGGTCAGGATCCCATATCATCATGGTTATATCTTGTGGGGGATCAATCTCTTCATGGTCATCAATGTTCATAACTGAACTGCTTGGCTGTTCAATCAGGGAGACTTCGGCTAGAAACTGATTGGCCATAAAATTCATGTCATGCACCCATTGAGGGCAGTCTCTTTCGAAGTGGTTTTCCTGGTGATAAGTATAGAAAGAATCAGATACAACATTCCCTAGATCAATATTTAAGTTAGTTGGGGGAGGTTCAATTGCCTTGAATGGTGGGTTTCTTTTAAAGAAAGGTTTATAGGGTGTTTGGCCCTAGTTTCCCTCCACTACATTCCTTTTCATGTCTATGATCTCATTTGATAATTTCTTAACCATGCGTTGTAGGTCTTCTATGTCTCTGTTACCCTTGTCGAGAGTCTGTTTTGATTGCTTGCCCGACGACCTAGTCAAAAGGAGCCCTCTCCTAGGAGGAGGTTGAACTTCTTTCTTGATCAGAGAGGCTCGACCTTCTTTACATCCTTTCATCTAGAATTCTACCGTTTTGGATTCTTCAAAATTTTCATCCAGGGTTTGCTTGGTGACCCTTTTTACAAACATAGAAATAGAAGTTGGGAGAGCGTTAGCATAAAACTCGATTTGCAACTCCTGAGTTGGTCTCGCCACGGGCTGGAATTTGTTTAATATGGTCATGAATATTTGATTGAAATCTTTGACCCTCTCTTTCGGACTCATGGTGGCTGCAAACAACTCAACCATTAGAGATCCCATAGTAGTTTCCTCTGCAAATTTATCTAGAAAGTATTTCTGGAACTTCATCCAGCTGGTTATAGATCCTACTAGCAGATTGAAATACCATGTGGAAGTTGAATTTTCAAACATATAGGGGAAAAGTCTGCATACTATGTCTTCATGTTGGATGTTCATAAGCCTGATTGCTAGTATAAATTTCTTGATATGATCTTCAGGCAATCCAGAGGTTTCGTGATCGAACTTAGGAAGCAACTTCTCTGGATGACGATGAAGGTTATGAATTGGTCCTTGGAGGGCCAAAGCGTCTCTGGCCAACCAGGGCTGATTGTTCAAAGGCGGGTTCTCCCTTTTATCATTATGGTCATTGTTGCCTTCCATATAATCGAACTTTGAGTTAAACTCTTCTTCTTCTGAAAAGTCACCTAGTTCAGAGACATCGTCGGCTGGCGTTTCAGGTATCAAATCAAGAGGTTCTTGGATTTCAGTGATTGTGAAATCTATTAAGTCTTCTACCGAGTGTACGAAAACCTCGTTGGGATTACTAACCACTAGTATGCTTTGTTGTTTTATTCGAGGGAGTATGGGAGCCAAGGACAACACACCGATCTGCCTTGCGTAGGCTCTTGTAATTCTTCTGAATTGATATACTTCCTCGTGAGGAAGAGTGTAAGGTATTTCAGGGTGAAAAGGTTCTTCCTCAGGATGGGGTGAGTTACCCTTTTCAGGAGTACTCAATGTGCATGGGCTGTCTTGTGAATGACTAGCCATGCATGTGGGTTGTTACGAATCTGTAGGTTGTTTGAAATGATATATAAATTATATATTCAACCATTCATTTGTAGTCCCGCCTTCTAGCACCAATTCTATTGATGGGTCTTAAATCCATTGATTCAACAGTAAGAACCAAACCTGCCACCGAGGCCCAATTAGACTCTGCAGCATTTAACAATGGAATGGTTCTCCAGATCTTGCGGTCTGGCCAAATTATCAATGGGCTTTGTGTTTTCTTATGAAGGCTCTTCCTTTAGTTAGGACTATTTTCTCCTGTATTTTTCTCTTGGGTGGGACTGGGATGAGAGATGCAAGCCAATATAAACCAACTTGATGACAAACATAATTAAGTTTTAAACTACTCGGGAAGAGGCTGAGCTTGGGATAACCCATTGTTCAAGCGTGTAGATGACAATTTTATACCACAGGCCTAGTACTAATACATTAACCATGTGAGCATCCAATTAATTTCTGGGAAACTAATTATCAGAAAGAAAGCACTTATGCAAATAAGATAATGGCAAGAAAAATAATTCATCTACCATAATCTTTCATCACATGTTAACACAATGATTCATCTTCATCACTTAAAGTAAAGAACAACAAAATATTGCACCAAATAACTTGACAATAGATTAAATAGCTCTTACTCATTACAACATCATTCATGAAACGAGATGGGAAATTGTTCTTCTCCATGTCCAATCACATGCATTTGATGAAAATAACTTGTCTTTGGTCCATAAGTACTTCTTAATTCATAGCAACTTCAAAATAATTCTTAACAGCCAAAAAAGAAAGAGTTCTTGCAACAACCATTGACCCCTAACTAATTGGTCGATGTCTTTATTTATAATGTAAATTTCAACTGAAATTAACGTCTAAGTGCAGTTTAAGCAGAACAAAATTCGCCACATGGCGTCATCTTCTAACAGTTTCTTTAATAGTCAGCCCGAGATATCTCTTGAAAAGGGTGATTTCTCTCATACTCAGACCAACTGATGAACAACTCTTCACAAGTTTGGGCCCATGGAAATTTGTGTTGTTCCATCAGAGCCGCATGTATTCCTCTGATGTCCACCAGGATGCCATAATATTGCTGGTGTCATGCTTCTGGTAGAAACTCAAAACAAATTCAGTGTTTAAACGTTCCTCCGGTTCCTTGAGCTTGCAGTAACTCTGAACTTCTAATGGGAGGAAAACCTCAACGTATCTGCCATTGTCGCCATTAATTAAAAACCTCTATGCATCAGTGTGATCAATAAGACATTTCAAGAGTTTGATGCAGGGAAATACCAGAGTCCTTCTTGCCACCATGTGCAAATAAGCCTTGCAGACATTTGGGAGAACTTCATCGTCGAGTCTTCTCGTATCAGGATCGTTTTGCGGGGTATACTCAAGGGGTTCCTCCTTCTTGATTTTCTTAAACAATTCTTCCCAGCAAGGGAATATTTTTTTGGTCCCCATGTTCGCCTCTGTGTTTCCAAAGGCTGGGGGCTATATGAAGGCCATATTGGTGGTTGTCTTGATGGAGGGCACCGACTTTGGAGAGAATTGCAATTGCCTTGCAACTGCTGGGGAGGAACCTTCTCCCACCTCTGGTTCTTGTAGCTTTGTCTCTCTTGGGTATTTCCTGGTGGTGGGTTTCTTCGGAGGCATTGTTCCTACAGGTAATCACGATCCTTTAAACATGTGTACAGATTAGCGGTGGATGAAAACATATGAAATGAAGCGTAAAACACCATAAGCTGATACATACCTGTAATGCTTGCTAAAATTGTTGTTTTAATACTCACTGGACCTTGGAAGATTTCTTCGGATTGCTAGCCTTGCTCCTCTAGGTGCTCTGAACTTCTTGCTGCGTAGAATAGGTTCATACACAATGACTCAAAAGAATATAATTGGAGAGATCCTATCAGTCGTATCAACCAGTTAATACGAGTAATAAATGCAATTCAAAACAACCTACCATTGGATATTTGCAAATAAATTCTAACTCGGTTGATGGCGGAGGCGCGGAGGAAGATGCATTGTATCGGTAGGCTTAGATGGTCATTTTGATTTGTGCACAAAATAACAACTAATGTACGATCCAGGACTTAATTAACATTTTAAATGCATCGTACCTAACGTATATTAGGGATAAACATCCCATCACGTCATGTTTCTCAGTGGATAGATCGGGGATTGGCGATATCCTTATGTATTTTTCCGTTGGTGCCCTCCTGAGACAACCCCCCTGACATCGACGGGTTTCGTTACACGATGTTGATATGGTAGAACTGATTCGAGGTGCAACGTGGATCTCAAGAGATAGTAACGACTTTAGGGGAAACTAGATCGTATGTTTAACTACTTCGGCAACGACACGTGACACCTAAGGATAGAAGGTTCGACCATACATCTCAGTCAGTATCGGGGTTGTTAACAAAACACTTGTATATTAAACTAAGCATGGGATTTTCGATGCCGAAAGGTGTCGGCGATCGGTGATATCATTCCTTTACTTCGCGCGATGCTTATTCTTATATATTTTGTCGATGCCGAATGGATCGGTCTTTGGCGATATCTTTAATGAAGCTTAATCGCGGAGATGAGAGACTTTCTTCTATCGACGCCGATGAAGATAGATGCTCGACTATTTTGGTTTTCTCAAGCGATTTTCGTCACTTCTAATCCTTCCCAAGGCCAAATTTCTTAAGTGCGTCAGGGAAAAGTTTCGACTGTCGATTCCTTAAGTAAATGTTAGTCCATTTTAAAGTTAAGATGATTTTCACAATTAAAGCAGACTTTAAACGACTCAACATGAAAACACAATGACAAGCACAAGCATGCGCAATCATACAGTGCGAAAGATCAAGTGGTACCCAAAAAGTAAAAAAATTGACATAAACCTTTTTAGGGTGTGTTGAGTGCTCAACACCTAGATCCATTCTGGATCATGCCTCCCCACTAAAGACCTTTTGGTCTTTCAAAAGGTTACAAAATTGATCTTACTAATTACATACTCATAAGGATAAAAACAAAACACTATTTTGTACAAAATGATGTTATAACAGGTCATCATTACAACATGTGTGATTACATTAATGGAAGAAAAATAAAATGAAGATGTGACATCCACTACTCGCAAAACCAAGTGACTGTTTTCTTTCCTTCATGTTGTTCCTCTTGCTTCGCTGGTAATGCCTCTTCCTTTGTGAGTGCATGCACAATCCTTTTTTCCTTCTTTGGATGAAGCTCTAGATTAAGCTTCCAACATTTAGCCTTTTGATGTCCACCATTGTTGCAATAAGTGCAATGGTTTTTTGACATCCAAACTTGTTTTCCCTTCTCTTTCTTCCATTGTGGAGTTGAGTCTTTATGTCGTGTCTCCTTCCTGGTTGACATAAATTTCCTATACAAATATTTTCTCTTCCAACACTTGGCCACACTATGCTTGGGTGAATGACAAAATGTACAAGGATACATATTCCACAAGTTTTGGATTACATGATTATGCTTTTTATAATCAAAAAAATATTTGGAACAACCATGACCATTATACATGTCTTTCTTATCTTCGCTTTTCGTTGGAGATGAATTGCATTCACTATCACCATCATGGAGTGATACACCATCAACTTTCATGAATTGTTCCCGCAATGAATTAAGCTGGTCAAATGAAGCATCACTTGCTCCTAATGTTTTGGAGCATTTTCCAATCTCTTCTTCACCATATCCCAATCCTAAATAACGAGGTATTTCCAAAACCTCTATGGGATTAATGATACCTTGGCCCTTATTTACAAGGCCATTTCCTTTATAACCCATCTTGGTTAGCAATTTCAAACCTATACCTCTTGTATGTTTTTCAAATGCACCAAAAGAACCTCTTGATGGGAACAATGCGAAATTGATGAATGACTTCCACTGCATACCTAAGAGATGTTTTCTGAATCGGGTGTAGAAGACAATTCCTTCAATTCTTCTTTGATTTTGTCGTTCTTTGAATATTTCCCTTGAACCGATCTCTTTCATTCCAAGTAATCTTCATACAACACTTTCACCATCTCTTCCATGGCAAAGAGAGTATTTCGAAAATCCTCCTCATCTTGAGAAAGTCCCTCTTTAGATGCCTTTTTCTCACTTTGATATGTCCACCTTCTCGATCCAATCTCAGGATTCTCTTTAACAAGCTCACCTTCACCACGATTCAGCTTTTCCCTGGTAATCATGCAAACTCAAAAACCAACCGTCAACTAGCTCTGATACCACTTGATCCGAAAAGATCTTTTAAAGACTATGGTTGAGTTTTAAAACATGATTTTATTAACCATTTAGGAATTTGATGAAAGAGGAATAATTAGTGATGAAACATGGAAGCCATAATGGAATATATAGATCTAGAAATAATCACAATAAACAACAAACCATAACATCAAAAGTTGATAATGGAGTTCGGCAATCTCGCCTACGTCTCCGGGCCTTTGTCTCATTGGGTGAGGCTTTCTTATTTCTCTTCAAAGATTCAAAAGTAAATCATAAAAGTGCCAAATGTATTACAAAATGATTTGGTTGTTTTCTGCTAGATCTCAAGAACCCATCAAAACTAACGGCACTGAAAATGGATGAACAATGCTCCCAGAAATGGCCCGCAAAGTTGTTCTCCTCAATGGCTTCCCTGCATAAAAATGGCTTTGGATTTTCAATTATTCGGCATTTCCCTATTCTAAACCTCTCTAAGGCTGCCAAGAACCTCTGGTTTATATAGGCTTGAAGTTGGCAGCAAAATCCCAACTCCCCCCCCAAGATATGGCCTAAAAAAGGGCTCCAGATCCCCCAATATTGGCCAAAATCTCTCAAAACTGCTGAAAAATCAAATAAAATCTTTATTATAATGTTTTAAAACCCAATTTTGGCTAAAATAAGGGGGGAAACCCCCGATTTTTCGGGCTCCTGGTCATGTGGCTTCCCTCCATGTGGCCAAGCGCTAGGCTGACGCGATGGCCCCTGGTCTTTATCCCTTTGCTCCCGGCCCTTGGTCGCATGTGTGGCCATGTGCCCACAATGTTGAACTCCACGTGCCTATAACAATTTTTTGGCCCCCTAGTCATAACTCCTGGTTATGAGCCCTGGTCGGCGAGCTAGCCCGACCGACTGATGCTAACCATAAATCCGCGCCAAATGTTTGGAGGTCCGAGTCATAGGTAACAATCATATGAAGTATGAATGCACCAGGGGCTTGGAGCTATACCATAACAATTCTCGTGCCAACGCTTAAGGTAAGTACATGTGGTTTGGTCATATGGCAAAGTGAATGCACCAAGGCTGGGGCTAGGCCCCTTCCCTTTACTCCGCCTGATTTACATAAAGGTAAGTTTAAATACAAGTTTTAAACTATAGCTTTCAAGTAATATCGTGGGTGGGCTGGTAGCCCAAACCTGCCAAGTTTATTTCCCTGACTTGAGGTTACAATTTCGTCTCCGATGCGTTCCATAATTTTTTTTCCATTCAACCATCGAACCAATGAAGGGGTTCCACATGGCAGCCCAAGACTGGGCCACGTGGCACCATGCCATTCAACAACCAGTATGTCATGTGTCAGCCTAGGATTCGTCCACCTGTCAACCACATCTGCCCAGTAAACATGCTATTGTACCTTCCATATCACCATACGACCTGTACATTCAGCTTCCATGTCAGCACTGTACGGACTGTAAAGTCATCAAAATTTTTGCTTGTTTGGCAAAACGAATAGACCACAATATATTTTACATACGACATCCTTTTGAGCCCGTTCAAGTTGCGTTGGGTTCGTAACGACAAGGCCTACATACAGATCCATTTTGAAGCAATTCTAATCACTTTGATTTTTAGGCCTTCGTGGACCCATTTTGGCTACTAGATCCATTCTGGATCACTTTCTGTGGTTTAATGAATAAATCTATGGTTGTTTATCTAGATGACATAACGATTTATTCTAAGAATTGTTTAGATCATATTTCTCATCTTAAATTTTTTTTTGAATGATGTTGAAAGTATGGAATTTCTTTAAATCCTAAGAAATCATTTTTTTTCTCTTCAAGAAGGTGAACTTCTGGGATTTATAGTTTCTAAAGAAGGAATTTCAATTGACCCTTATAGAGTTAAAAGTATTTATGAAATTCCTTTGCCTCATAGTAAAAAATATATGCAATCTTTCCTTAGAAAAATTAATCTTGTGAAGCGTTTTATCCCAGATTTCACAGAAACATTTTTACCCTTGCAACTTGTGATAAGAAAAGACACGTTATTCAAGTGGAATGTAATCGAAAAAGAGGCTTTCAATTCTATAAAGCAAGTGATCATTCAAGCGCCTTCTTTACTCTCTCCTAAGTATGATAAAGAATTCGTTCTTTATACATTTGCTTCTGAAAAATCTATGTTATCACAGAAGAATGATCAAAATATAGAAGTACCTATTGCTTTTGAAAGTTCAACATTGCAAGGAGCATAATTGAATTATAATGATGTTGAAAAACAAGCTTATGCACTTTTCAAATCCATCAAACATTTCAAACCTTTCCTTATCAAATCTCATACCAAGGTAATAGTTCCACATCCCTCAGTCAGAAGTTTGCTCATTCAGAAAGATTTAGGGGATAAGGGAGCAAATTGGGTAACACCATTACAAGAATATGATTTAGAGATAAAACCTCCAAAAAATGTACAAGGTCAAAGTTTATGCAAGTTATTAACTGAAACCATTGATACTACATCTGAAAATGCGAATAAGGTAAAGGTCACTGGAGATATACAACAAGTATGTGTTACTCCTGATATTCCCGATTCACAATATTCAGATTTAGTTTATTATCTTAATCATGGAACTGCACCTTCTCATTTGGACTTTAAAAAGAAAAGCGCTCTAAGAATAAAAACCACACAATATCAACTTATCAATAGAATTCTTTTCAGAAATAATTATGATTCAATGTTATTTAGATGTTTAGAAAAACAAGAAGCTGATAAAGTTTTATTTGACTTACATGACAAACCTGCAGGTGGTCATTTTGGAAGTGATACAACTGCACACAAAATTTTACATGTAGGTTATTATTGGCTGACTTTATTTAAAGACTCTCATGCATATGTTCGAAAATGTAAAAGCTAACAAACTTTAGCTGGACGAGGAAAGAAATCAACGTTACCTTTGCAACCCGTTATTATTGAACACCTATTTGAACAATAAGGACTCAATATCATTGGTGAAATTTCTCCTAATTATTCCAGGCAGCATAGGTATATTTTTACCACCACTGATTATTTTAGAAAATGGGTGGAATCTATTTCCTTGAAATTAGTTACAACTGATCAGGTAATCTCATTTTTAGATCAGTATATTATTACAAGATTTGGTCTCCCGAGCACATTAGTTTTTGATAATGCATCTTATTTTTCTGATCAATCACTTACAGATTTTGCATTTCAGAAGGGCATTAAAATAAAACATTCAACTAATTATTATCCTCAAGGTAACGGTTTATTTGAATCAACAAACCAAAATCTTTTAAAAATTATCAAGAAAACTATCATTGATAATCACAAAAATTGGCACAAGGCCTTGATCTATGCATTGTGGGTAGATCAAATTACTTATAAGGCATCATTGGGTACTTCCCCTTACTTTTTAGTTTATGGGAAAGATGTTATTCTTCCACCAAATATTTCTATACCATCCTTGGCTTTAGTACAATCCATTGACAAACAACCTTGCTCTAGTATCCAATATCGTACAAATAAGATCTTCAAAATAGAGAAAATGAGAGATTAAACTAAGAATACTTTTGTTAACCATCAAATGATCATTAAGAAGTGGCTTTATATTAGATATTTCGGTAACAAATATTTTGAAGTTGGTGACCTAGTTTTGAAATGGGACAAAGTCCATGAAGAAAAATGTAAGCATTCAAAGTTTCAAAAATTGTGGTTAGGTCCTTTTCATGTTGCTTAGAAAATTGGTCTATCTACTTTTATTTTGCAAAATCTTGAAGGCATAGAAGAGTCTTTTCTTGTGAATGGGTTAATCCTCAAAAAATATTTTTCCTAAAAGATACTTCAATTCTTGTAAATAGCTGTAAATATTTTTGTATGTATATTTTCGAATTTTGTCATTTTCTTTCTTTCTTTTGTTTTTATTATGTTTTTTGTTTTTGATCTGATATAACAATTGGATACATCTTTTAATCAATTGTATTTCAAATTCTTTTTAGTACAAAGAGAAACTAATTTAGATTGTTTGAAATGAGAAAATTTCTTTAAAAATCAAAGGATAAATCTTATGTCTAGTTTATTTTTATAAAGAATTAAAAACAAGGAAAATACTTTTCAACAAAGTGTTTTTGAGATAATATTATTTCCCTTAAAATAAAATAATTGATTGGGAAATAACATATCATAATACGAACAATTTAGTTCTCATTCCATGATCAGAAATAAATAAATAACTCTCTATATCACCCCTCCTTTATCTCGTTATTGCTCAAATGCAATCAATAAGTCATGAACTAAAAAATGAGGATGTGGGAAGTATACGCTAACCCGTCGGGGTACTGTAAAATCCTGCTGGCAGTGGGTAAATGATTATATGATATTAAGGTAACTTCGTTGGGGTACTGAATAGGTCTGTTGGCAGTGAAGTAATACTGGGTACAATGAGTTAAACTCTTCAATTATGACATAATGAATAAGCTTTACTTATTAGTCAAATCAGGAGCTTCCTTTCCCAATCACAATATTAATAAACACCCCTTATCCCCTCCAATGAGATAAAGTTAAATAGTACTAGTACTGTTTTATTTTATTATCTTTTACAAACTAGTCATAAATATAATTTATCTACAATTCATAAAATTTCTTATTGCTTATTTCTTATGATCTTATATATTTTTCTTTGTCATATATACATAGATAACTAGTTTCAACAGTGTGTCGTTGTTTGTTGTAGAAGACAACAACCTCCCAAATTTTGTATTATAAATAAATTTGGGACCCTTCCTTCTTCATTTTTGAAAAAATAAAATAGTATTTTACTTAAACAATGTTTTCAGTTTTGTCAATTTTGGCCATTCTCCCAACTTCTTTGAGTTTTCATTCAATCATTAATGACATTTTCTTTTTTGGAAGTTTCTCATTTCATAAATGTTTTGATTAAATTATTTTGGTTTTCAAATGTTTTCATTTCACATATTCTTTATGAGTTCTTCTCATTTACATACATTCCGACGATCTACAATATTTGACAAGCTATATTTTTTTTATTTATTGTTGATTTTAAAACCAATGTTCTAACAATGATCGATCATAATCTATGAAATCCTACTTAGCCTGTCATAACTTTGATACCCACGATCCATAAATAGTTGTTTAATATATTGTTGTGGTATGTTAGGCTTGATCCGATCATCATAAATTAAAATCAATTTAATGGAAAATTAAATCAAGGTCCTTTCAAGCTGCATACGAACAATCCTCCTTTCTCGAAGTTCAGTGATTCACGTCCACGTATAGCTTTGAACTGCATCACCATATTCATGAATTATTACCCATGGTGTTTCTTCCTCAAAATAAGATTTTGTTTCAAGTATTGAAGCTCTATTTTCATTTACTTACAAGCGATAGTTTGATAAGTTTTTTTTTTTAGGGTTTTCCGAACCGCAGTGTGGTAAGCTGTCAAGATGGGAATGATTTCCAGAGTAGAATCCGGTGTCGAGCTTATTGAAGCTCAGGAATATTATTTTCCAACTTTTGAGAGGTTTGGTTGGTTAAAATATCTGCGCATGTTTAATGGTTATAACATGCAGGTCACCAAAGATTTCACACGAACTTTCAATGGTGAACGCGCCAAAATTGGGGATATAGAGTTATAGCTAGATGAAGAAGTAATACCCAGAGTGACTAAATTTCCATTAAAAGGAGAATGTTGGTCTAAGACAAAAAGAGTGAAAGAGATTCCTTGGTCTGAAATCTTGGTTTCTCCCAAATGCAAGTACGATTACAAAGGTATGCCCATATCTTCAATTAAAGAAAAATGACATTTTTTTGTTAGTAGTTATTAATGGATTTATCATCTGTGATGACATATATCACCTTTTCTTTATCTATCACTTTTGGCCTTTAATGGTCTTCATATATTATGAATTGAACATGTTGGCATTCTTGCTTAAAAGTCTGTCTAAAATGGCACATTTCTATCAGAGAAAGAATCTCAGTTCGAAAAGAAATTTCTTTCATCACGGTTTAGTGAAAATTCTGATTGAATTTCAGTTAAAACAAAATGGCTATTATTGGGAAAAGTTTGTGAAAATAAATCATTTTCAGGTAAATTCTGAGGCAGATTTACAGTCTGACTTTTCTGAAGATGAAACCCCGGATCTTATAGAAGATATCATTTTTCCTTACCCTCAAGTTTCTACTACTCAGCAAAACACCGCGAGGGTTACTCACAATCAAACTGTCAAGTTTAGCTTTAGTGCAGAGTCATGTGTTTTCAGTGAAGCACCTCAAGTTTCTTCCGAAGATTCCAAGAAAACTGTATTTTCCTCGCTTGCATTTGAGTGTGACCCACTTGTTACCACAAAGAATGATGATTCCATTAGTCTAGTCGATTTTATGAATAAGAGGCAAGGAAGGAAAATATCAAGAATGTTTAGAAATAAGTCTAGGAAAACTTCGAAAGCTAGTTCTCCTATCCAAGTTGAAGATTAAGAGTTGGTTACAAATTAGGAAGTTTCTTCCCCACAACACGTGTCTCCGCAGGAACCAATTGAAAAAGTTGCTAAAGAAAAAGAAAATGAGACAACTGAAACTGATCCCAATCTGGAGGTTTCCTTCTGGAATGAAAAATATTACTCAGTGGTTCCATTGTTACAGGATAATATAATTGATTTGGAATTAGAAAATCAACTTCTTAGATCATAAAATAAAGCTTTGATCGATAGCGAGAGAAGACAAGTTTCTAGGTTCTAAATAAGATAAAAAGAAAGAATCAATTAACATTAACTCACTAGGAGTTGATATTTTCGTTAATTCGGAATTCAAGGCCATTCCCAGTAACACTTAGTAATAAAAATGTTTTAGTTATTGGTATGAATTTAGCATTTCTTTTAGTTTAGTTTGTATTTTTGGTAATTTTAGTTAATAAAAGAGTAGCTACAAAATTTCAAATTCTGTAGCAACTCTAATTTTTTATATATATATTTTATTAACTTCGGTTTTTTTCATTTCTTTTGTTTTATAGGTGTAAACTGAATGTCTTGGAAAATACAAGAAATGAGAAAATTAGTTTCCAGACAAAATTCTAAAATTAAACAGTTAGTAGTTTTTATTTTCATGTACTTAGTTAATTTAGTTTGGGGAAGTAAACAATTTTGTTATTTTCCCATTCTAAATGGATAACTGTTTATGGTTATGGAAGTTAATTTCCATTTTTGAATTCCTTCAATATAAAACAACGAAGGAAAAACAATTAAAAGAAGAGAGTTTCGTTTTTTTTTTTGAAAGAGAACAAAACTTATGCATTGTTGCACAAGTCTATGTTTTGATACTTTCTTCTGAATCTTTTTGTGACTTTGAATATTAATACAAGCAATTGGTATTTGGTACTATTACTGATATTCGAGCGTTCATTTTGAAATCAAAGTTTTATCTGGATTATGTGTTGACAATATTACAAATTGATTTAGTTAATGTCTGCTAATAAATTAGATCAATTTCATTTCTATTTCACACATCATTCCAATGATTAATATGCATATGAGTCACTGTTGGAATTGTAAGTCTGTATTAATTGTTTAAACAGGTTTATTAATTCATTTTCAGTTGATATAATCAGACATTTGTTTTGAAGACCTATATCTTTAGAACATTGTTTATTTTACTTAAATTCATATACGATCTGAATTTGGGCCCGAACATTAGATTTTCTTTTTAGTTTTATTTGATTTAGTTCATTTCTTTTACTATAAATACTTTTCACTGTTTAAGAGAAAACAAAATCCTCTTTCATAGACCTGTATCTTTTATGATAATTAGAATCAATCTCTTTCTTGTAGATAGTTCAAAATATGTATATATTTATATTTCAGTTTGTTATTCAATAAAAGATCAAATCTCTTCAGTCGATTAGAAGATATATATATATATATATATATATATATATATATATATATAATTTAGTTTTTTTTTATTAGGATAGTTATAAGTAACTAGACCTAAACTAGTCAGAATCGCCATTTACAACAGATAAGGGTCTAAAATGGGTCTTGACCAGACGAATTCTTGAATGTTGAACATGGTCATATTCGACTATCACCAATGCCCAATATAAGTTAATAAATTCATTTATATACAGATTATGTTAGATCCATCTTTGTTTATAAATTCATTTATATACATTCCACCTTCATTTAATGGTTAGACCCGTCAATTAGATCAGATGGACATAAATGTGTGCTTTTGAGCTAATTAAACAATGAGATCTGTACGAGATTTGTGAGATTTGTACATTAGGTTAGATCATAGATTAAATAGATCTTTTGGAATCAATTGATTGGACATGTACTAGATTTGTGAGATATGTACATTAGGTTAGATTAGAGATTAAATGGATCGTATGGAATCAATTGCTTGTTATGTGTCTTCAGATATGAATTTTGTATCCAAAACATAATAGGGCACAATTGAACCTAGTTACCTCATATTCTTAACGTGCCTCCATTGTCACTGCAATGATGTCGCACACAAATTAAATAAAAAAAACAACATTATTTATTCCATTAAATCCCATGCAAAATGAAAATGGATACTTGAGGTATTAACTTGCACAACCACACACATTATAAAAGTAGTTAATATATGTCCATAGATGCTATTAGTTTTTTAAGAATGACCACTAACAATGCCTCACAACGTATATCAACCACTTTTATAATGTGATTGTGCTAATACTACAAACTACCATTATACTACATTAACAACTAATTGCACTCACTTTTACTTGGGCGGGTTACCGTGCTACTTAAAGTTTCTTGAGGTTTCTACTTATAACGTTATCAATTCAGTAATGTTGAAAACCAATTCATGTCAATTGGCACCCTGGCATGTTCTTTGTATTTTTATTATTTCTTTTTTATCCTTGGATTTTCCTCCCATTCCGACTTCATTCTCCCTTCTTTGCTTCCGTTAATTTCTTGCTTTACTATAATTTTTCCGTTTTTTACATATCTCATGGTAAAGGGCGAGTCACATATTTCATGATAAAAGTTGTGAATATAGAGATAATATCAACTCACAAGGTTTTAAATGGAGATTCACAATATCACTATGAACAATTCCTCATTGGAGGTCACAGGTTCAAATCCAGAGGGGGTAGAGTATGTTTACCTCTGTAGACTTTAGCAATAAAAACGTTGCGCGGAGGGGGTCCCATGTTCCACAAACAGAGGGTCATATACATCAATTTGGTGTATGGCTTGGTCATGACCTTAAAAATAGATGACGATGATGATGATGATGACGATTATTATTATTATTATTATTATTATTATTATTATTATTAACAATTGAAAGTCTTATCTCATTTCAAAGTAATGTCATCTGTATTATTATTATTATTAACAATTGAAAGTCTTATCTCATTTCAAAGTAGTGTCATATGTATTACATATTACATAGATAATATAACCAAATCAACAATACAGTTAAAAGTCATTATAATAATATACTCTTAAAAGCTTAATATGTCATTTGTAGAAATTAATTTAGGTGGAGAAAATAACACTCCTCTCAACCACCTAAATTAATTATGATGAATTTTAATCACAAATATGTTAAATAATAAAAAAAATAAAAAACTCAATTACAAACCTCTTAATTGATATTAAATTAGATTTATGTTTTTTTTTACAAAATTATAATATTTAAAAAATCATAATTGTTTTCTTATGATAATTAAAAAAACATTATAAATAGATTGAAATCTTTTAAATAATATATAAATACCTCCTTGCAATACATTTTAATCTCTCTTTCTCCACAACAATTATCGTTTTTCGCTTAAGTAAGTACACCAATCTTTATAGAATGCTCTCGAGATTATTAAAAAGTGCAAGCATTTTAATGAGAATCAAACCTAGGTCAATAGAAGTAAATTTCCACCAATTTACTATGAACCACAACCCAAGTGAATAATTATAAGTTTTTTTTTTCTCTGTTTCTATAAACTTCCCAAGTGGGTAATTATAAGTTTCTTTTTTCTCCGTTTCTGTTTCTATAAACTTCCCAAGTGGGTAATTATAAGTTTCTAAAAACTTCCACTATAGTTCTTTTAATATCATTGAAATTATAGCCTTGCAAATGTTACTGATTATATTTCACTTAAGATTGTTCATATATCATTTAATTCTTTTAATCTCATTGAAATTATAGCCTTGCAAATGTTATTGATTATATTTCTACAAAAGATGGTTCATATATCTTTTAATATCATTTAATTCATATTGATTATTCATTAATTTCATCATACATGTAATAGAGAATCTTTGGAAAGATCTATTATGTTAATATAAAATTTGATTTAATAATTTTTTATATGGAATTATAATATTTTTAAGTCAATTAGATTTAACTTAAATAGTTGGAAGGAATGAGTGTTATCCTTTTCTTTAATTTTTAATAATATATTCAATATCAACTTAATATAATTTTTTTTATTAAACTTATTACCTTTATTTAAACCAGACATATATTCCAATTTTTTTAATTAAAGTTAAAAAAATAAAAATTGCATTACACAATAGGCTTTTTGTTAACCATACAATAAACTAAGTCGAGAACAAAATAACTATAAACAAACAAATAATTTTAACCAAATAAAATTGTAATTCTATTATAATGACAAATATGTTATAGATATGTACAATAACTAATAAACTAAGTCAAGAACAAAATAACCATTAACAAACAAATACAATTAACCAAATAAAATTGTAATTCTATTATAATGAGAAATAAGTTATAGATATGTATAACTCAACTTCATATAAAATTGTAATTCTATTATAATGAGAAATAAGTTATAGATATGTATAACTTAACTTCATATTGGGTACGAGGTTTAACTATAATAGGGTTTTAGTATCCAAAGTTTTGTATATGGGGCTAAAGGCTAGGTGCTTCTATATATCACATGACCTCTCTTTGGTAACCTTAGTGGTGATCAGATGGGATATTGGGTACACATTAAGTATCTAGTAGATACCAGTGATTGGATAAAACTATCTTTGGGTCATAGAGTAAGACCTTAAATTGCTTTCGCTTGGCTAAGAACTTGTATTCCTTGGACATAAGGGAACATGTTAACCGCCCAAAACCTAGAGGCATATAGCAAGAGTGGAAGTCTACACCCTTATCGACCAGTAACGAGTTATTACATGTGGCCATGTTTTGTTTCTACACTATGATGTTGCTACACTTCACAGTAGATCCGAGGATGTTATTAAGCCAATAGCCCCGAGTACCAGAAATTTTTTCTTGGTTTGGAAAAACAATTTATAGCTCAACTGTCAATTGGGTCTAGCTTGAATGGTAAAAAGAAGTTGTTATCTTCCCCACTTAGGTTCAAATCCCACTTGTAGCATATTTACTTTTCGTGAGCAATCTCTAAAAGATTTTATTGTATAGATATAGTTTTATTTTCTTCACATGAACGAGTAGCATTGTATTGATATATAGAAGTTGCATCGGAACTATTCAATAGATGAATACAAATTTCTAAAAGCTTGTATAAGAGAAAACCAAATTCCAATTCTGTCAAAAGGGAGAATACATAATGGAAGCTACACATAATGTCTACATGTCTCCTATGATATCTGCAATTGTATATTCTAATAAACTATCCACATAAAAACATGGTTTGACAATACATAAAAAAGCTTGGGCTAATTTGGTAGCTTCATTCCCACTATGGGATTTTTTTATGAATGCTTCTTGATTCTATTGAGCCCCAATGGGAAATTGAACTAGTGTTTCTTCCATTGGTCCTTCTAGTGCCCATTGAACAATGAGTTCTTCCATATATTCTTCATGGCTGAGGTAATGGAGTTTTGGGGATAATCCACACGAGATTGAGAACTATGGACAAAACCTAGTATCATATTATAATGCATGTCCATTTCCTCAACAAGTTCATTTGATCTTTGATTTTGAGCTTCAATTCACATTTCCAATGTTGCGCTTCTTTGCAAATGTGCCTCCATCTACATGAGTATGCTCTGATTCAACTTGAGAAATTGCTTGTTGGAGGGCTTCCATTTTATTGGAAAAATACCTCAAAGCTCTTCGCATATCCAAAACACCGCAATGCACACACCTTCTAGGATGATTGTGCTCATCCATGAGTGTAGTAGCTTGAAAGGAAACCAAAAAAAACATAGGAAAAATGATCCCACCTATCTTATTACTCCTCATCATGTCAATGTTAAACTCCCACCTCAATCATGCTTGAAGTGCATGAGAAGTATGAGGGGAGGAGATGAATTAAGGGTGTATCCAACCTTGATATTCACCAAGGGCCAATTGTCCATGTTAAGTTCTTTCCAAAGACACCTTGGATTAATCCTTGGAATGGAATTCATGGAATTAAATTAATGAGGGTCAACCCCATTTTTGGACAATGTTGCTTTGTCCAAAATGATCG
>ML782210.1:768607-782919 GCA_009831015.1 Picea engelmannii
TGATTAGCTAGGGTATCTGTGATTTGATTTAATCTCCTAGAAACATGAATATATGTAATGTAATCAAAGTAATGTTCTAAGAGACGTACCCTAAGGAAACTTCGGTGTAAAGTAGGATCATAAACACAGTACACTCCATTTAACTGGGACACAACCAACTGTGCATCTAAGTAGATCCGGAGGTGAGAAATGCCATGTGACAATGCATCACGAAGCAATTCTATTACTGCACTGTACTCAACAACATTGTTTGTGGCATCACCTAAGTAGATACCTCCGGATGATAGAAATTGGCCTTGAGGCGTAAAAATCATCCAAGCTATGGAAGCAAGCCTCTGAGTGTGTCGGCTAGCGCTATCTGCGAACCCAAAGAACACCTCTGATTCACTTGACATCTACCATAGTGAAAAATATAACATAAATAATGACACATCCATAAAACCAAAAGACAAAAACTAACTGTATAAGAACTATACATATATACAAGAAGTCACCCAGGTGACCAACCTAAGAGTAATACTTCTTGAGGTAGAGCCCATTTCTAGGTTTTGCCAAAGCATTTCCCTCAAAATCAACCAGACGATAAGCACCCTTCTTTAAGACTTCTTTCATCATGAAAGGTCTAAACCACATGGGTTTGAACTTTCCTGCCCCTAGGGGATCCTTGTCTTGGTCATAAACCAGGACAAGGTCACCTTTGGAGAAAATCCGAGGGCAAACAAACCGATCATACAGACACTTGACTCATTTCTTGTGAACCTCATTGGCCAAGGTTGCATCATGGCGTTGCTCATCAAGATGCTCGATATATAATAGGCGTTCCTCAAGCGGTGAAGTGTCTGACAATAACTCTACTACCAACTTTAAAGATGGGATCTGACACTCAATAGGCAAGACTGCTTCCAACCCATAAATGAGTTGAAAAGGTGAGAAACTGGTTGTAGTATTTACATACGTTTAGTAGGCCCATAATGTCGAGTACAACATCAAATTCCAATTTGACTTGGAAAAATTGATCGTTCACTGTAGAATAGTCTTGAGGGACTTATTCACAGTTTCCACCTGACCATTTGCTTGTGGGTAGTAGGGTGATGAATGTTCTTGCCTCAACCCAATATTTGATGTTAACTCAGACATCATTTTGTTCTGAAAGTGACTGCCATGGTTAGTGACAATCTCTTTTGGGATGCCGAACCGTGCTATTATCTGGTTAAAAATGAAGAGAGCCACAATTTCACCATCATTGTTAAACGTTGGTATAGCCTCGACCCACTTTGTAAAGTAGTCTACTGCTACGATGATATAACAATGCCCCCGGGCTGAAACAGGGTGGCATGTAGTGAAATCAATCCCCCACTTAGTGAAGGGACCACCAATGATGAAGGGAAACATAGGAGCAGGGTATGCCCTCATCTTCCGAGAGAAGATTTGACATGGGTGGCACCTTTTGACCGACTCAACGCAATCTTTGATTAATGTAGGCCAAAAGTAATCGACTCGTAGAATCTTTTGGGTTGTTTCTAACCCAAACAAATGACCACCACATGCTCCAGTGTGGAAGTCCTTAAGAACGATTTTTTCTTCCTCGTGTGTAAGGCACCGATGAAGAATACAATCTACACCTCAATAATACAAAGTGTCATCGAGTATGAGATAGTTTCATCCCTGTTGGCAAATTCATCGACGCTTGTCGCGGGAAGTAGAGGTGGGTCACTTCAAAGTTTGGAGATAGACTAGTATATATCTATACCAGGGGTCCGAAGATGAAATAAAAAAAACATCTCCTTTAATGGGCGATTCTTCGGGCGTATCATCAACAGATTCAACAGGAAGTTTCAAGATAAGCTTTGCAAAGACCAGTGACTTTTTGGATTTCGAGGAAACAAAATCCAAGTAAAATTATTGGAGGATAAAAATCCATCTAATGATCTTGCTTCCAATGACTCATCGTGTCAAAACATATTGAAATGGATTCACAACGGCGATGACAGTGGTCTTACGAAGCGGAATATAATGATAGAACCGCTAGACAACATGCACTGTTGCCAACACAAGCTTCTCAACATGGGAATAGTTGAGTTCCGACCCATCCAGGCCTCGAATCAGGTAATAAATCACATTCTCCTTGAGAAGATCATCCTCTTGAACCAAGACCATACCGATGGTTGACTCTACGATGACCAAGTACAATAAGAAATCTTTATTATAATTGGGAGGTCGGAGCAAAGGGGAAGACGTAAGGGCACATTTCAATGCTTCAAAAGAGCATTGAGTGGCTTCGTCCCAATAGAAAGGGACTCCCTTCTTCAATAAACACATGAACCCTTTAGTGATCTTGACATAGTTTGCGATAAAACGATGATGAAATTTCTCTTTCCCCTGTAAGCTTTGAAGCTGGGGTATTGTGCACGGGGGAGGCAACTGAACTATTGCCTCAAAATTTAGAGGATTGACCATGATATCTGTTTTCGAAACTATGTAACCCAAAAGATGACCTGATGTCACGCAGAAGCTTCATTTATTAGGATTCAAGCGAATCTGATAGTAGCGACATCGTTCAAAGATAAGTCGAAGGTGCGCGGGATGATCAACTCTCTTGCGAGATCGTGATGCTAGATCATTGAGATAAGCCTTGACTATATGTCTAAGGTCATGGAAATAAAAATACATGGCCCACTAAAAAGTTGCTCCAACATTCTTTAGGCCAAATGACATCTTATGATAAGCAAATGTGCTCCACGGACAGATAAAAGTTGTTTTATGTTGGTCCTCAGGTTTGATCTGAATCTGGTTATATCCCGATAAACCATCCATGAACGAAAAGACCTCACAACCTGCACATCCATCGAAAATCTGATCAATGAATGGGGTGGGGAAATTATCCTTTGGACATGCCTTATTCAAGTCACGGAAGTCCATGCACATGCAAATCGTACCCTGTTTTTTTTTAACTGGAACGGGATTTGACACCCATTCCGTCAACTATGTTGAAACAAGGTCTAAATTTTTATCCCTTATGTAAAGCTTCACATTTCGATTAGTATGGAGCAGCCCTTAGCTTTAAAGAAAGAGCCGAAGTCGTTGGTTTTCAGGATTCGTTGTTTCATAAAGCAGTTGTTTTGAAAACTCACTGCTCTCAAATCCCGATGTCGTAATCTCGAAAAAGTTTCATTATAAAGAATTGATAAAAGAAAATAAAAAGGGCGTGATTAATAAAAACCCAAACTAAATCAGCCTCATTAATCTTTCGCATTTCGGATTTCCTAGTGATAAAGCGTTTCCATTTCTAGACTCTTGAAGTACCGATTCCCGATTCCCAAAAACTAGAGTTTAATTACAATCCCAATTAATTAAAGTTTTAACACTGATTAGTGCTAAATTCAAGCTCATCGTGATTTCACGATTCGGTAATTGCTTATGACATACCTCTTGGGTACAAGATCTCCAAAACCCTGAAATGCGAATTCGTAGGTTTCTAAAACAAGGTCTAAAACTTAAATTAAAACGGATTAAAACAAGATTAAAATCACTAAACTCATTTTCCCTGTTCGCATTTCGACGTTTCATAAAGTAGTTGTTTCGAAAAATCTTTTCAAAATCGCCAATAGATAGTAGTATCTGTAACGGACGTAAGGATATTTTAAGACTTAATTATGTATCTCTGAAAATATCTTCTTCATTAAAACATTAAAATTTCACCTCCCGTCTTAGTACATTCACTGTGAAATAAATTAAAGGTAATGAAGGCTCCGTATTCCAAATTTTATTCATATCTCTTACCAGCACTAGCAAATTGCATTTACGCAGGCTTATAGATTTTTCGTCTACAAATAGGTTTTGAGTCCAATGCGAGCATTATGGCACCTTAGAAAGCATCTAAGAAAAGTGAGGAGACAGCTGAAAACCCAAGTCTGGAAGGAGATATCGTATCTGATACAACGTCGCACGCCATCGATTCTATCAAGTCTTGGAGGAAAATATTTGAGAATTTAGATTATGAGATTAATAACTTCCCTCTTGTTCCCGAGAACAAACTCCGGGACTTAGCAGAGTCAGAACTTCACAAGATAGCAGCACGCCCACGGCTCACACCATATAACGACATGATAAGTTGGGCCTTAGAAAGAACAGACGCATAGACAAAGAGCATTTTGGACATCCGAGGTGTCATCGTTGGCTCCTTCAGGTCAGAACATATACAAGTAATGTATATGCTGTCTCCCAACTCTAAGTATATTTATAATGCTGAGTTCATAGCCGAATTTCAGAGAAAATAATGCATAGAGGCATACCAAACTTACCCTGATATAATCAAAGACTGGTGGAGAGTCCCAACAAAATTTAGGTCTGACACTCATGGAAATTATGCCACAACTTCTTTGAATGAATACATGGTCTATGTAGCTATGATGCTATGTAGACTATTTGGAAGGAAAAATCCTACCCATTTCCCTGTGGAATGGGTACCCCTTTTACATGAAGTAGCTGAAGGCTTTACTTTTAACTGGAACAAGATCCTATCGGACAATCCAGCTAAGGAGGTGACATAATATAAAACTACAAAATGCTAGGGCAAACCTGTGGCATTTTATATGTCTGCATACCTCATGGATGTTATATGCTTCATGACTCCTTTCCCTTTGATCAATTGGAGTTGGAACCCAACCTGCAATGAGCCTATCCATGAATACCATTCTAAGCTATGGGAGGAAAATGTAAAAGAATCTTTTTATGAAATTTGTCACTTCATTGTGATACCAGTGCATCAGAAATTGTATGGCTGTGCACCTCCCTATATTTCAAAGTCAGTCATAGGAAGCCTCAAAGCTGTCACTGACTGGTTTATAGAGGAAAATTTCTCTTACATCAGGGTCTTTGGATGTTCGATTGCCCCCCATGCATTACCGAAATTCCTCCCTGATATATTCGTATGCAGGGAGGTGGCTTACCAAATAGTGACAAGCGACATCAAGATAGAACTCAAAGTAGCAAAAAAGAAATTCTGTCCTATTTTCCCTGTGCAGGTCAGAAAATTTTCACTACTCAATCTAGGGCATTCCAAGGTTGAAGCAACTGCACTAGAAGAGATAAAATTATAAAATCTTGAACACAGAAAGTATGACCCCTACAAAATAGTAGGAAATCACCAAGTCAACTGCAATCTGAAAGCATACGAACATGAAAATTCCCCTTATGACGACATGTTCAGAGGAGTTATAAATTATGATGAGGTGTTGGCTAGGTTTCAGTCTTTGTCACCTGACTTACAGAACAATTTCCTCAACTTCCAGAAACACCAAAGGAGTGGTTTTCCCAAGATACTGCTGGGAGAAGTAACAACTCAGCCCCAGAAAAAGAAAGTATACCCCCAAGCTTCGGATCAAAAACATTGGATAAAGAAAATACAAAGAGAATTCCAGAGGAGACGGAAACGTCCCTACAAAAAGTAGAAGGTCAAAAGGCAGAGAATCCAGGCCCAGGAGTAGAGAAAAGGTCCGAGACACCCCCAGAGTCAAGTAAGTCAATGTCTCCTTCATCTTCAACCATTCCTGATGATACCTCCAAAACAATAGAGGAGGTAAGATACACAGAGCTAGGAGACCCCATCACTTCATTGACTCCATTAAAATCCACTTTTGGTTTTCCCCAATTGAGAGTTCTATATGTTAGTGACATTGAACCTATCACAAGAGAAGAAATTCCTTCATCTGATTACTTCTTCAGTAAAAAGAGGAAGGCTGTATTGAAACAGGAGATGCATCCAAGAGAAAACACTATGATAAAGAAACACAGAATCATAGTAGATGGTCAGAATTTAGAAGAAGAAGAGTTTGCTACCCAGGTAGCTGGCTCTATGGGAGCGTTGGCCTCTGCTAACCTTTTTATTGTTGAAAATATGAAGACACATTTGAGACAGAAAAATATCATGATAGATGATCTACAGGGTCAATTAAGAAATAACAAGAAAAAGATTAGAGAAGGAATAAAGAAAGGCCTGGATCAAGCCAAAGCCGAAGACCAACAGGAGATCCAATCTCTAAAGTCAAGCTTAAACGAGATGAATGAGAAAGTGCAGTGAAACCAAAGACAGGAAGAACTTGTAATTCAATTACAAACTAAACTAGAGTCAATCGAAGGCCAAGTCATAGATTTGAAAGATTTCCAGGCCCAATCACTGTAAGTGCATTCAAAAATAGAAGATGAACAATAGAAATTGATTTCCAAGATAGAGACTATTCAGAATTACTTTCAAGAAGCAAGTAATTCCTTTGATAATATTATCCTAAAGGAAAAAGAAGCCAAATCAACAAGGGTTACTCTCCAAAAGGCAATCATGTATTCGGCAAATGAAGAGGCATCCAAGACTACGAAAGTATCAACCACAGAGAAAATCAGAGGCGACATCATGCTGAAGGTATGGGAAACCAACATAATTGAAAACAAAAGAATAGTTAAGGAAATCAAAGACGACTGTGAAGAAGTCTTTGATCTCTTAGACAAAAGGGAATTAAACATTGGACGAGACAATTATACAGGGCTTCTGGGACAGATAAATATTGTGAGACATCAATTAAATTTTAAAGAAAATTTGAGTGAAATCCAAACATAAATCTCACAGCTAAGAGAAATGGATGTCACCCTAATAGACAGTTTATTAGTTAAGCCCAACTTGAAACTACAGTTGATAAATTTCGCAGATAAAGGAATCGAAGACCATCTCCCAAAGATACAGAGAAAGGTTTATCTGTTTGAAGCAAAGGACTTTCCAAAACCCCCCAAAACTTTTGCACAGTTCCTGAATAAATGCATTGAATATATTGGATCAAAAGAAGGAGAGTCGTCGAAAAAGAAATAATGTATAAGCTGCAAGATCTTTACCTCCAAGAAAATAGAAAAATGGGGAGAGCATGGAAACAATTTTGATTTACTTATAGCAAGTAGTCAGTTACTAGAAATTAGGAAATCACCAACCATCATATGGTTGGTATTTTTGTATAAATATAATTTTTCAAGACTAAGAACAGGTTTTTTCTGGATGAAACTGTAAAGAGAAAATTCCATTTCGCCAGGATTAATACGATATAGATTGAAGATTCTAGATCTTGTCAAGTTCAATTTATGTGTTCCTTTGTCATTCCATCTTTTATTTCATATCCTCGATGAATGTTTTCTTAATGTGATCTCTACTGTGGTGATTGAATAGTTAGACTATCTAATCATTTACATTTTTTCCTCTGTATCAACTATCAACAGATATAAGACCTATGAACATTTTCGATTCCTAAATTGTATGTTTCATTAAAGTTATCATCTCTTTTTCTTCTGTGGACACAAAGTGAGATTCTTCTTTAAATTGATGCCTCACATTTGTTATACAACTATATGTTTTTATTTCATTTCATGCACTGTTTCCTTTAAATTTGACTCGGATACTAGAAACGGCCTTTATTTCTGTTATATTATTAATCCATAGTTTGGAAGTTTTAATTTTTGATTCGAATCAGAAATTTGCAACCCTCACAACAATTCTAATCTTCAAAAAAAAAAAAAAAAGGAAACCCTTATCCCTCATGACTGTACCTGTCATGAGACAGCCTAATATAGAACCTAGCCTATCAGATCAAACAAGCATTGCTTTAAACCTATTCAATACCATATTACAGACATCAAGCACACGGGTTGAACTTGAACATTCATGGGCTGTAATTGAAAGGGATATTAGGACCCAAGAACAATGGGAAGCTAGATAGAGACAACTAAGAAACCAATTTTGATTTCCCCTTTCATAAAATTGATGTTTTACCCCTTGACCCTCTCTCTTAACTTTTGGATGCCTTGATGGTATACTTTAGAGCCTTAAAGTATAAACTCAGGAACAACGTCTTTTTGGCGCCATTGCCGGGGAAGGAGATACGAAACTTTTCCTTGGGAAGAACGACATTGGCATTTTCTTTCTTTGATAGTGAACAAAGATTGAAAAACATGCTAAGGCTACTTTCATCTTTCACTTGGCGAGTCCACGATAAATAAACTGGCTTTAAGCCAAAAGAACACCAGAAAGAACCCCGACCAAAAACAGACTTCGCCTGTTTCTGAACCAAATTTTTTTTTAAAATCAAGAAGATCCCTGGCGGAGAACAATCTACCTGTGGAATTGCAAGATTAGAACCTGCTTTGGTCTCACCTAATTATAAAACCGTGACTTTCTCACTTTTTTCTCTCACTCATAGATATACGAGATCCGTCTCACCTCCTTCTTTGATCGACACTTTTTCTTTTCCCAAAATTCAGATCCCTACCTCATCATACTCCGACGAATATCCACTATATTCGCCCTGTGAGTCAGAAGAAGAAAACCCACTTTTTCCTAGTACTCCTTCATCAAGCTTTTCGCACCTTGATAACTAGTTTTCCGAAACTTTTCTTCCCTATTCAAACACAACCGAAAGGGTACCACATCCCTGTAAAATTCTCCCTTATAAACTCCAAGTCCTAGTCCCTAAATCATCAATGGCAGCAGCCAGAGGAGGTGGGGATGGAGGTAACACCACAGGCGGTGCTGGAGGAGCAGGTGGTCAAGTACCACCCCCTAGAATCTTTGCTAAGGTGGCTACCAGATATGCTCCTTTGGTCCTCCTGGTTCCTCTTCACAAACTCCCCGAAAATTACATGAAAAACCTTCTGAAATTCACAGGGGAAGGTGACCTAACTGCACAAGAACACATCAATTTCTTTGACCAATTTGATGACATCTTAGGAATTGAACACGAAGATGTCTACTCTAGACTCTTAGTACAAAATTTCGAAGGATAGGTCAGAACCTGGTTCCGAGGTTTAGCAGCGGGATCTATAAGGTCATATGATGATCTTGAAAGTGCTTTTATCAGACAGTGGGGAGAAAGGAAAGACCATCTTTATTATCTGACTGAATTTGGAGCCCCTAGAATTTTTTTTTCTGAATCAGTCCTTGAGTTCACCCAAAGGTTCAATAAATTGTATAATAAAATTCCCATCGAGGTTAAACCTTCTCAACCTACAGTGAAAGTGACTTTTGCTGGAGCTTTCGATCCTGATTTTGCCCTACTATTAAGAGAGAGGAGATTAGTAGACCCCACCAAGATGCAATATGATGCCCTAGAAATTGAATCGAACATGATGGCATGAGGAAAGCTAAAAGCCAAAACGAAAGTTGGGAACAAAGAAACCAGAAGGTACAGAGAACAAGGAGGATCTTCTGGATTAGGAAGATCTTCAAGAGACAAAATGGATGATTTGGCAAGAATAATTAAAGAACTGTCTAATAAGATTTCGAATATGGAATTAGATCAAACAAAAAATGATCATTTTCCCAGAAAGGATTTCAGAAAGAATCCTAATCCTCAAACCCAACAAAGATTGATTAAAAAGGAAGATAAAAAAAATCCAAACCCCCTTTAAGAGTGAAAACTTTATAGGAGGGGAAGATCTCGAAGACTTCGAAGAATGACAGGAAGATATAAACAATCTGGGCGATGATGATCCACAACCCTATTTATCGAGACAAGATTATGAACAATCGCTAAATAAAGAAAACACATATGAAAATAGCCATAATTACAACACTTCAGAAGATTCGAACTATCAGGGTATTGCAGATAGTATAATGGCATAACTCCACCAGAAGTACAATATTAGGCCTAGAAACAGGAGTCTTGCGACTGCCCCAACGAGAAATATCTTACTGAGAGACGATACAGATGAACTGGTTGCAAAGAATGCTGAAAAGTAGACTGAAAAAACAAACATCACTGACACATAGCCTATCAAGCCGAAGTCAGCAGAAACAACCACCACCAAAACACCGAAAGCTAAGGTTCCTACAACTGAAATGAAAACCTTACCACAAAAGAAAACGGAAAAGAAAGTTATAGAAGCGGAAACTGTGGAAAGCGATAAAATTGTAGGAACTTTTAACCTGGAAAACAAAATCAATAAAATCAAGATTCCTATACCTCTTGTCGAACTGGCAAAAAACCAAATTTACAGAAAGAAAATTGCTAAGATGATTAGTTTTTCAGAAAATGAAAGTCAAGACGATGTTATTAACTTGGAATATGACAAGCCTAATATAATTTTTGGCCCATGTTTCGAAGGTACTAAAGACACCGTTGCCCCTTTCTAAATCACACTAACCATTTTCGACCATCTCCTCCATAACTGTATGTTAGATTATGGGGCATCTCACAATGTAATTCCCAAATCCATTATGGATAAGCCGGGTCTTGAAATCACCAGGCCTTATGGATATTTATATTCATTTGACTCAAGAAAATTTAAATGCATAGGCATGATAAAAGATTTGGTAGTAAATCTTGCCCAGATACCTGCGAAAAACATTCTCATGGTTGTGGTGGTTGCTGATATTCCTCCGAAGTATGGTATGCTGTTTTCCAGATCCCGGGGCACCAAGCTTGGAGGATCCCTCTAGCTTGACATGACGTATGCTACAATCCCAGTTTTTGGAGGACAGTTCACGTGCCTATACAGAGAAACCAGATTGGCATTTACGGTAAGTGACCCCCATAACCCTAATAACTACCCTGTGTACATTGCTGATCAAGATTTAAGAAATTGTATATTATCTTTTGACGATGATACTGATGTACATGTAGAAGAAAGATGTACAAAAAAGCGAAAAGAAAATGAAAAAGGTAAAGAAGATTTATATAGCACCGGTGTGTGTAAAATGTTTTTTGATGGCGCTTCCTCCTATTTTGGAGCAGGAGATGGGGCACTTTTTGTGCCCCCCTGATAATAAGTTCGTGATCCCTTTTTCCTATAGGTTACAGTGGAACGTTGACCACACTAATAACGTATGCGAGTACGAAGCCTTGGTGTTAGGTTTAGAAGCCGCTAGGAAAATGAGAATAAAAAATCTTGAAGTTTTTGGTGACGCCGAGTTAATCGTAAAACAAGTAAACCGACAGTACCAGGCCAAACATCCTAGGTTGAGGTCTTACAGGAATTGTGTCTAGGATTTGATCAAAAATTTCTTCTCCTTTGTCAATATTCACTACATCCCAAGGACTGAAAACCAATAGGATGACGCGTTAGCAACAAGAGCCTCAACTTTCACACCTCCCACTACTTTCAAATTGAAATACCATATACAAATGAGACATAGACCTTCCATACCGAATAACATACATCATTGGCAAGTTTTTTAGGACGATGAAAAACTCCAGAAGTTTTTAGAATTAGTAGATGAATTTTCCGAAACTCATGCCGACCAAGAAAACCAAAATGAGCCTATTTGATCATGCAGGAAGGAGAAGACCCATAGGAGTTCCATGAAAAAATCACTAACCACTGTATGCTTGTTTTAAAAAATAACCAGATCCCCAAAGGCCCGATTCCCTTAGAAAGGTTATTCAACTAGGATGATGTTCCTCTAAAGTCCACCTTGCAGCCTCAACCAGAGGAGGTTGAGGATTGCGATATTGGTACTAAAGAAAATCCTCGGTTGGTGAAATTATTCCAATACCTGTCCCCAGAAACCAAAAGTAAGTATGTCGAGTTGCTTGGAAAATATAAAGACATTTTCTCTTGGTCTTACTATGAACTGAGAACTTATGATACTTCTATAATCGAACATAAAATCCCTTTGAAACCTAGTGTCAAACCTTTTAAGCATAAACTCAAACAAATTAACCCTATGTTACTGCCGATGATAGAAAGGGAAGTAAAAAAACTTCTGGACACTGAAATCATTGTCCCACTGAGATATTCTGAGTGGGTAGCAAATTTAGTCCCAGTAAGAAAGAAAAAAGACGAAATCAGACTGTGTGTTGATTTTAGAAACCTGAATTGATCATCACTTAAAGAAAATTACCCACTACCCAAGATGGATCATGTTTTAGATAAAGTAGTTGGGGTTAACAGAATGTCCATGATTGATGGTTTTTCAGGTTACAATTAGATTGCAGTACACCAAGATGATAAATAAAAAATCGCGTTTATCTCTCTCGCCTTCGTGGGCGAGAGAGATAAGTTTGTTGTTATCTATCTTGATGACCTGACTATTTTTTCCCAATATGATGAAGAACATCTATTGCATCTTAAGGAAACTTTCGAGAAATGTCGCAAATTTGGTTTGTCCCTTAATCCCAAGAAATCTCATTTTTCCATGTAAGAAGGTAAACTCTTGGGTCATATAGTGTCTAAAGATGGAATTAAAATTGATCCAAAAAGGATCGAGGCAATAGATACTATAAACATTCCTAGAAATGTAAAAGAAATTCAATCGTTTTTAGGTAAAATAATTTTTCTAAGAAGATTCGTTCCTAACTTCGCCGAAATCATAAAACTGATTACAAACATGCTTAAGAAGAACAACAAAGTGAAGTGGATGAACGAAGCCAAAGCGTCATTTCCACGTATCAAGAGAGTGATAAGTGAAGCACTAGTCTTGGCAAGCCCGGATTACACAAAGGATTTTCTAATTTTTTCTTTTGCGTCCGAGCACACTATCGCAACCGTATTGTTACAGAAAAATAAAGAGGGCTTTGAGCAACCTATTGCATTTTTTAGCAAAAGTCTCAGAGATGCCGAATTGAAATATGACATTATGGAAAAACAAGCTTACACAATGGTGAAATCTCTCAAAGCTTTCAAGACTTATGTAATGCAATCAAAGATTATCACTTACGTGCCTACCAGTTTTGTTAAGGATATACTGGTTCAGCACGACAGTGATGAAATGAGAGGTAGTTGGTTAGCTAAAATTCAGGAGTTCGACCTGGAAGTCAAACCAACTAAAATTATCAAAGGTCAGGGTTTGGACAAATTGTTGGCCGAATCAAACTTAAAGGCACTTGGAATAAATCAGTTGCAAGAAAGTGAGGGATCTCTAGAGATAAATGAGCTTGACTTTGCCTCACCCACAGTTGATATTCAAGACAAATTTTCTCTTTCAGTCTGGTATCGCGATATCGTTTCTTACCTATTGACTCTTCGATGTCCCAGTGAACTAACCCATTCTAAAGCTAGGACATTGAAGCTACATGATGTAAAATATTGTATTATAGATGGAAGATTATATTGGAAAGACCCCCTGGGTTTCCTGCTGAGCTGTTTAGTTGAAGCCGAAATAGAAAAGGTTATAGAGGAATTTCACGAGGGAGTGTGTAGAGGACATCATGCTTGGTGAGCCATAAGTTATAAAATCTTAAGAGCTGGGTATTACTGGCCCAAACTATTCATAGAGGTAAATACTAAGGTCCGAACTTGTACTCCCTGTCAGTTGTTTGCAGGTAAACAAAAAGTCCCAGTTTAACCTCTAGTTCCAGTTAAAACTGAAGCTCCATTCCAACAATGGGGCCTCGATTTCATTGGAGAGATTCATCCACATTACAGTGCCCAATACAAATGGATTTTAATGGCCACAGAATATTTCACTAAGTGGGTGGAAGCTATCCCCACGAGAAACGCAACTGACTCAGTCATAATCAATTTTCTAGAAGAAAATATTTTATCTAGGTTTGGCTGCCCTCGAAAGATAGTCACTGATAATGCGCAAGCATTTAAATCCATGGCTATGATAAGATTTTTCCAAAAATACAACATCACGTTAGGACACTCCACAACTTATTATCCATAGGGTAATGGTCTAACTGAGTCATCTAACAAAAGTTTGATTACTGTAATAAAAAAGGTCTTGACTGAAAAACAAGAAAGCGTGACATATCCACTTAAAAAATGCTTTATGGGAAAACATGATCTGTACCAAAAGATCAATTGGGATGTCCCCTTTTCAGATGGTGTATGGTACTGACGTCATTTTACTAATCAATCTTTCTCTACCAGTAATGAAACTCTGGAAAGACTCAAACGAAGAACCAAACGACGTTAACAAGAGGATTAACTAGATTATCAAAGTTCAACAAGTCAGGACCGAGGTGAACGAAAGGCTACAAAGATATCGGGATAACATGAAAGCCTTATTCGACCAGAAAGCTAAGAACATGAAATTCCTCCCCGGTGATATGGTCCTGAAATGGGAGACCAGGAAAGAAGACGATGGTAAACACGACAATTTTGATTAGATCTGGTGCGGTCCATACAAAGTTTCAGCTCCTGAGGGAAAGAATGCCTTTTTATTAGAAAGTCTTGAAGGAAAGGTTCTTAACGCCCCCGTGAATGGGTAGTACCTTAAACACTACATGCAGTAACACGTTTATGAACTATCATTGTACATACTGATTTTTTTTCATATTTTCTTTCTAGTTACATTCCTCCCGATAAGTTGTATGTTGCTTAAAAAAAAAAAAAAA
>ML782210.1:783175-800840 GCA_009831015.1 Picea engelmannii
TATATATATATAAAGAAAAAGGGAAGAGATCTAAAAAGTAAGTTTACAAAGTTGAATAAGAAAATATTTAAAAACAGTCGTTTGTACTACTAACTCTCCGAAGCTCAATTTACCTTGATTATAATCAAGCCTGCTCTTCACCCGACCTTGGTTAGCTCCCCATAAGTCCCTGGAGGAAAGGAAGGTCTCATCTTAGCTTCGGAAGGTCACAAACTAAACCTTCAAAGAAAGAATAGGTACACTTTTGTTTCCTCTAACTTTGGCTAAATCGGAAGTATGTATGAGCTAATCCTAACCTCTTTAGTCATTCTAGCAGGAATAAATTGATTTTTTTCACTCAAGGAACATCCCCAAGAAATATTAATGAGTTTTCCCAAGTTTTTCCCTAAAGCCAAAAGCGTTTGAAGGCCAGAAAGAAGATTAACCTAGAGCTATTAAAATAAGTTGACATACCTCTGCTGCAAAATCTTAAGCAATCATTTTCCTGAGTATATTACATACTTATTGATTTCCCCCACTTCATGATAAAAACATATACAGACAGATGGTGAAAGGAAATATGGCCCCTTGAAAGGTTTCCTCGACTTCTACACTCCTTGCAGCTATCACTCTACACACAAAGGTGCTATCTCTTCTGATCTTTAGACTTGAAAAAAAGTCTTCCGGCACTCACTCCTTGTGCTTGACAAGCCTTCAGATGGCTATCCCCCCAACACTTCACTCAAGTGTTGGCCTGGTGCACTCCTTGCATAGGTCTTTACCTCCTTGAGATTCAACTGCTCAGTCCTCTAAGGTCTCTATCCCTTCTCTTCTTGAAAAGGATGGAAATGCCCTCTGACAACTTCCTTCTCAAACACTCCTTGCTGAGCCTGCAGGGTGTTCAGTAACCCTATGAACATCTTCCAGTGACACTTCTTATCCTTTCTCCTAAACTCAACCAAGATTTCTTCTGTGCACTCTATGCATGTGCTCAATGCCCTCCTAGAAGAGCTTCCACAGAATCCCTCAGTGATTATGTTCTATCCTCTGTGCCTACCTACACCTGTTCAATGCCCTCCTGGCAGAGCTCTACAGAACCCCTCAATGATTCTATCTTTTGCTATGTCATCCTCTACACAGTCCCTCCTCCAAGGTGTTCAGCAAACTTGCAGCTTCCTCCTCGAGCCAATGACTTCAGCTGGTGTGCCCTCCTGGCACATCCTTGCCCAAATTCCATAGAATTCAGAAGTGCATCTATGCACTGGCTTTCAGAACCCGCAACATTCTGTCACACCCTCTTGGCATGAAGCCTCAAAGAACCCCAAACCTGAAATCAAAGAACCCACAGATAGTAGAACCCATCTGTCCCTGCAAATTCATACCTAACATACATCTACAACATATCATAAACACATAAAGACATTCATTCATGAACTCATAAGCATGTGGACAACAACATGCAGGAAAAACTGCTTTGTTTGAATTCATATAAAATGTCTCTTCACAATCTGTTCGAGCTCAGACTGCAAAAGAGTCTTGGCTCTCTCTTCTCTAAACTATCTTCCCTTTCTTCTCTTCTCTACTCGACTTACACAATTAATCCTACATACAAAGGATCTTTTACATGAGGGGGCTCTTCAAGCTCTTCCCTCCATCCTCACCAACCCTATTCAATTACATTAAATTTACTAACGCCTGCTCAAAGGCATGGCTCTATGGCTCCACGGCCTTACATACATTAATTACATTGAAATCAAATTCAAAATGTGAAATCAAATTATGCTGAGTGGGCTGGCAGGCTGGCACATGGCTGGCTGGCTGGCGCATGGCTGGCTTGGGAGCAATGTTCCTGCATCAAATGTAACTATTTATTCTTCCAATCTTCTCTCTTCTTGACCAAACTCTTCCTCAAGTTGGTTTAAGTTATTGGTTCTTTCCTTGAGATGGTCCATCAATATCTTTTCTCTCTTTTCTGCTTCTTCCTTTTGTGCTGCTATGTTGGCTTCTAAACATTTCTTTTGATATTCTAGAGTTTCTTCAATTCTTCTGGCCTTTTCTAGTTGAGCTCTTAAATTCTTGATGACCTGCTGATCCTTTTCGGAACCTTGAACACTTTCCTTTTGGTTCATCAATTCTTTCTTGGATGACTTGTTTTCTTCTCTTTCTTTCTTTAGATATTTAATTGCACTAATCAATTTTTCTTTGTAATCAACTTCTGCTTCTTCATACTCTTCCTCTTTTGAATCTGTCAGACATGATGAGCATCTTTCTTCTTGTTCTGTATCTGCATCTTCTTTGGCATTTTATGAATCTGCGATGGATGAAGAATATGTGTTGTTGTTCCTGAGTTTATACTTTAAGGCTGTAAAGTATACCGTCAAGGCATCCGTAAATGTTAAAAAGAATAACTTGAGGATAAGAATTAAAAAGGAAAGGTGAAGCAGAATCAGTTTCTCAACTGCCTCTGTCTAGCTTCCCACTGTTCTTGGATGCTAATATCTCTCTCAATTGCATCCCATGAACGTTCTAATTCGACTCGGTTTGTTGCTGTTTGTAGGATGGTATTAAATAGGTTCAAAGCAATACTGGTTTGATCTTGAAGGCCAGGTTCAATGTTGGGTTGTCTGCTACTTGGAACAGTCACGGAGGATAAGATTTTATTTAATCGTGAAAGAATCTAATCAAATGTTACTTCAAACTTTAAAGAGATGAGAATAGGAAAAACAAATTTGAAATTCAAAACACTAACATAAATACATTCGAGGCCATTTCCTGGATTTGCAACAATTCAGGAATTATAAAATAAAAAAGAAATACTACAGAAAAATATGAGGCTTTAATCAAGAAAGAATCTCATATTTGCGACAGGTAATAAAGAAGGAAAATGAGGTTTCTAATGAAAAGTTAAGTATTAAGGTTCAAATCATTAACATGTCTTAAAATCACTGATAACAATTTTAGAGGAAAATATGTAAATAATTTGATATCCAAATCAATCTGAACTATATACGAGATGTTTGCAGGTAACTTCAAATTGATTATTCATTAGAAAAACATTGAACGAAAAACACAATAAAGTATAGTAAACAGGGTTGAAGAACACATAGCTACAAATTGGCAGGATTCATAATCTCGTCTGTAATGTATATTATGATGGACTGGAAAACTGTTAATACAATCGGCTCTCTCCAAAAAATCAAAAGCCCTTTCTCAGTCTTTAGAAAATACATTTATACATCTTCATAAAATTTTTTCTCGTTGGTGACTAACCAACTTCCTATTATTACGGTTACATATAAGAATAATGTCAACCGTTTACATTTCCTTTCTAATTTCTAAGCGTAAAAACATTAAAAAAAATGTTTTTACGCTTGTGTTGATGAACTTCCTTTCTCTGCCTCAAGACACTGAACACACTTCCCAAAACTTTCACAAAATCTCTGGGAGCATCTGGTATCTCATTTGCTTCAAACATGAAAAATATTTTCTGTAATTCGGGAAAACGATTTTCTATCCTCTTCCCTGTAAACTTAATAGTTTGCAACTTTAGGTTCGGTGTCACCATCCATTTGTTGATTTCTGTGATATGTATTAATTTAATTTTTGAAATATCTATCTTCATTTCCTCCAGCTCTTCTTTGAACCTTAGCTGGTGCTTGGCAATATTAATCTCACCTAATAACCTAGGACAATCATTTGTTCCGATATTCAATGAAGTTCTTTCTAAGAGATCAAAAATTCCCTGGCAATCATCATTGACATCTCTGGTTAATCTTTTATATTCGGACAGGCCTACTTCCCACACTTTAAGTATTATGTCCCCTTTAACCTGTTCAGAAATGGATAATTTCCGAATCCTTCCGACTTCTTCCTTTGTTGAGAGGGCTATTGCCTTTTGGAAAGTTGTTCTAGCCGCTTTCGCCTCCCTTTCGTTCTGGAAAACATTCTCCAAGGATTTATTGGTTTCTTGAAAATAATTCTGGACTATTTCCAGATTCAAAAACACTTTCTGCTATTCTTCCTCTATTTTCAAATGTATTCCCAATGCTTGTGTCCTGAAAATTTCAAGTTCTACTACTTGATTAGTAATAGAACTAATTTTATCTTGTAACTGTTTATTTTCTTCTCCCAGCTTTTGGACCTGTACCTATGTGACCTGTATTATCTGTTTTTCCTCTTCTAAGTCTATTTTCATTTTTTGAATTTTTTGCATATCTTTTAGTCTAGCTTGTTCGAGACCCTTTTGTATTCCCCAACTAATATTTCTCTTAGTTTCTTTTAATTTGTCCTGCAACTGAATTATTGTTTGGTCTTTTTGTTCGAGCATGGTTGTTAAATTGCCAACTGAATATATATTTGCTGATGCTATAGCACCCATTGTACCTGCTAAATCCGTAGCAAATTCCCCATCTTTAAGCTTCTTTCCATATATAATGACCCTATGTTTTTTAATCATCCTCTCTCCTCTTGGATGGATTTCCTGTTTCAAGATTGCTCTTCTCTTTTTACTAAAAAAGTAATCTGATGGAGGGATTTCATCCCTTGAAATTGGCTCTAGATCACTGACATATAGATCTCCTTCATGGGGGGTTCCATAAGTTGATTGCAATGGGGTTAAGGAAGTGATAGGACTACCGAGCTATGTTGATGCTGTTCCTCCTATCTTTTCTGGAACATCCTTGGGGATTTCTGGGGTTGTTTCCAGCTCTTTTCCCTTCTCTGTCTCTGATTATTTTGTTTGAGAACCCTCTGTGTCTTGAGAAGGTATCTTAGTATCCTTCAGCTTGCCTTTGGTATTTGATTTGTCCTATGTATTAGTTTCAAACCCTGGAGGAGGCCCTTCCTGTTCTGGAGGTGGGGTTGAAACTTCACCCTGCAAACTCTTGGGTAGGCAAATTCGCCTATGGCTCTGGAATGATGCGAATCCAGTTTGTGAGTCAGGTGGCATGGCCTGTACTCTGTTCAGTACTTCTTCATAGGATTTAACATCCTTAAATACATCATCATAGATAGATGTTTCATGTTCATACGCCTTTAGATTACAATGTATACAATGCATACTTATTACTTGGTAGGGGTCGTACTTTCTGTGCTCAATATCTACTAATTTCACTTCTTCTAATGATTCAGCCTCTACCTTAGAATGGCATAAATTTAATAAAGAAAATTTCCCAATATGAACAGGGAAAGTTGGCCATGACTTCTTCTAAGGTGCTTTTAATTCTAATCCAACACCGCCCTTTACTATCTGATGGGCTATCTCCCTGCACACCCATCTGTCCAGTAGGAATTTAGGGAGTGCATGAGGGGGAATGGAACAATCGTAAACCCTAATGTAGGAAAAATTATCCTCAATAAACTAGTCAACAATTGCTTTAAGATTTTCTGTGATTGCATCAGAAATGTGAGGGGGTTCGCATCCAAAAAATATTTTATGCATCGGAATTATAATAAAATGAAAAACCTCATAAAATGAATCCTTAGCATTTTCTTCCCAAAGGGTCGAGTGATATTTATGAATGGGTTCTGGACAGGAAATGTTCCAACTCCAATTCATTAATGGAAAAGGAGTCACATAACAAATTGCATCCATAATGTATGCTGACATATAAAAGGTTGTTGGTTGTCCCTTTGATTTTGCTGCTTTGTAGTTTAAGATTTCTTGTGTTAGGTTATCTGACAAAATATTATGCCAGTTAAAACCATTTCCTTTTGAAGCTTCTTCTAAAAAGGGCACCCAATCTGCATGAAAATGGCAGGGATCTTTTCTCTCAAAAAGTCTACATAACATTATTGCTACATATACCATGTATTCATTCAAGGATGTTGTAGCATAAATACCATGGGAATCAGCTCTAAACTTTGCTGAACACCTTGCCCATTCTCTAATCATATCAGGATATGTCCGGTCTGCCTCAATACATTCTTTTCTCTGAAACTCTGCTAAAAATTCAGCATTAAAAGTATGTTTAGGATTTGGCGAGAGTTTATACATTACTTGTATGTGTTCTGGCCTGAATGAGCCGACGATAGCTCCTTGGTCGTTTAAGATTCTCCTCATTGGGATATCGACCTTTTCCAGGGCCCAGCTGATCATATCAGTGTATGCCACGAGCCGCAGGCGCACAACGATCTTATGAAGCTCTGAATCAGCTATGTCATGACAATGATTTTCAGAATCAGGATGAGCATTCTCAAGCTCGTATTCTAACAATTCAGATATTTGAGACCAAGATTTAATGGAGTCTATAGTGTGTGGAGTGGTGTCAGAGATGATATATCCTTCCTGTGCGTCTTCATTCTTCTTCGGTGCCTTTTTTGGTGCCATGACTTTGCGTTTAATTGAAAACTCGTCACAGAAAATGGATAAACGAGCTCAGCTAAAAATGAAAACATAGACATTTGGATGTTCATTTTGAATACATTAAAAAGTGACAGGATTAACATAGCTGTCCCGAATTTAAGGCTTTTAATGCGGAAGATATATTTCTGAGATACGCATTTAATGTCCGTATTTAGGCACCTTCGGGTTTTTAAAGTAAACGAGACACTTTATTGGAAAGTGAAACATGAATGCACACTTAAAAATAATGATTATCATTAATCCTGTTTTTGAAAAAAGGTTAATTAGTGCTAATCATAGATTAAAGATGAAAACTTTGCTTTTCGAGATTTTGGAAATCATGATGTCGAGAGGTACCTCGTCGATGAAAACCGATTTCTGAAATTGCGAAATCACAAAATCGCGATGTTTTAATTAAGACTTAAAATGTTTTTAGCAAATTAATTAATTGAGATTAAATGTTTTCGGGATTTCGGGGATCATGATGTCGAGAAGAATGTTATCAATGAAATCCGATCTCCGAAATCGCGAAATCGCGACGGCTTTCTTTTTAAAAACATGACTTAACTCATTTTAATTAATTAACTAATCACGATTAAGGCCAAAACATAATTAGTTTGATTTAACGCGAACTGTGGATCGGGGTTTCGTGATTCGGGATTTCGAGAAACATGATGACAGATGATGTAATTTCACTGAACCGCAAATCTCGAAATTGTGACATGATTATCTTAACCCTTAACCTATCATATAAGAGAATTAATTAATCTGTGTTTTAACTAAGACTTCAACGTTTCGGGAAATCGGGGATTGGGATTTCGCAATTCGATTTGCATCGAAAAAAATTTGTTTGTAGCAAACCCTGAATCTCGAAAATTCTTTAAGCTTAATTTTAAAACCGTTAGTTTTAAAATTTAACACGATTTAAATAATTTCAAATAAAAAGTGTCTCGATTCTTATAATTCTTTTAATCTTTTTTGCCTTTTAATATCCAAATAATTAAACTCTTTAAAAAAGGTGTCGTGTGTTTGAGATTGATAACGAAACTCGTGATTTGTGAAAGGCCTTAGAGATAAAAAAATTAAGAACTGTTTCAACATATGTCATGTAACTTATCCCAAAGTTCTTTTGCTGATGAACATTTACCAACCTTTTCTCTTACCGGATTAGGTAATCCTTCCCATATGAAATCCATTGCTATTTTTTTATTCTTCCTCAATTCCTTCTTGGCTGTAGTCTTTGCCCTTTTTGAACTATCATATCCTGTAACAACTGCTAGCCAAATATAATGTCCCTGTGCTTGTAAAAATACTTTCATCTTTATGCTACACATCTCATACTTAAAACCATTCTGACCATTAAACATTGGTACTCCATTCTCAAAATAATCCATGATCTCCTTCCAATGGTTACACTGTTTCCTGAAGGAACCAGCTCTGATACCAATTGTTGGATTATTGAGAGGGGGGGGGGGGGTGAATTAGTAATAGAGAAATTTAATCCTTTTTAACCATATAATCCAAGTGTTATATCAATGTATAATTATCATCCAATAACTACATAGTAAATAAGCAATGAAAAAATGAACAATCAGACACATACACAGTACACCAATGTTTTACATGGAAACCCAAAGCGGGAGAAAACCACAGAATGCTTTTTCTTATCTATCTTGAAGAATTACATTCATTGGAAGCACCAAGTTCCTTTGTTTTCCAGTTGCAACTGGAAGGAGGCTCCAAACCCCTAGTTTCTCAGGCTACAACTTGAGAGAAGCTCCAACTCCCCAATTCTCTGGCTACAACCAGAAGGAGGCTACAACCCCCTATGTTCTTCGGCTACAACCGGAAGGTGGCTACAACCACCTGTCCTTGCCCAATCCAATCGCCCTAAAGTAGAAGTAGAATGATGGAACCACTGTCACACTATAACTGTGAGTTATACCACTTTAAAACTGAACCATGCATCAACCTGTACCAAAAACAAGTGCATCAACCATGCACCAACCTGTACAAAAAAACCTGTAATCAGCTTGTACCATAAACAAGTGCATCAAACATGCACCAACCTGTACAATTAACCTATCACAACAACCTGTAATCAAATTGTACCATAAACAAGTGCATCAACCATGCACCAACCTGTACCTCAACCTGTATCATGACCGAGTGCATCAACCATGCACCAAACTTGTACAATTAACCTGTCACAACAACCTGTCATGACAACTTGTCCAAACAACCTATCAAAACAACCTGTCTCATCAATCTTATCAACCAAATCATATCTACTCACAAAGATCAATCACCAGACAACTTTCAAAGATGTGCATCAACCAAGCATAATACAACAACTCATAATCATCACCAAGATCAATATGTGCTTCTAATAATACAAGTATGCTGCATCATCCATAAACCATGTGTCAACAATACTACTAACACGTGTCTCCAACCATGTACCAAGTATGTACCAATCATGTGTCAACTACTCATCAAATATGAATCATCAATATGTACCAACATCATCAACTATACACCTCATGTATGTGCCAACTCATCAACTACTTATCTCAACCATGTACCCAACATGTACCTCAACCAAAAGCCCTCACCAATTTCATCATCCAAATATTATTTGTAACTCTGTAATAGACTTGGTGTGCATTATCACATACCTGCAAACCTTCCTTAACTTTAAAAACAAGAGACTAGCATTTTCATCAAACTTTTCTTTAGTCTCACATGACTAGTTTTGGATTAGTCAACAACCCTGACTTGAAATAATCATAACTTTGTACTTGTAATGAATAAATATCTGAAAATGATACACAATGTTCTTCAGTGTGTTTTATGCAATTCATCCATGCATCACTACTTGGAACCTCTCATAAAAGGAGTTATAGCAAAAATGACATATCTTGTTGAATTTTGGCTTGTTCTAGAGAGTGAACTTGTAGAGCGCGCCCTTCACGAAATTTTTGTTGAATCAATCTAAAACTGTTACAAAACATAATATGGACTATAATATAACCAACACATTTTGTCTTACTGAATTCAGATCTGTTATGAATAAGTTATGACGTTTTTACCCAAAACACATGTTTTAGACTAGTTTCAGGACTAGCCACAAACCCTATTTTCCACGGAGTGTAAATCCAAAAATAAAACGACCCACAAGATGAATTTTTTACCACAGATACTTGGATATGTTTCCTCAATGACATAGCAATTTCATGTTCTGAATCATTCTATAATTTTTTTTATTGTGAAAATGGTGAGATGACCTGTAAATAACATACCTTAGAAAGCATCATCAAAAGAATTTATCCTTCCTTGAATTCCAGTCTTATTGTCTTCACCTTCCCTTAGAAATTCAGCTTAGATATCCTTTGGTTACCTTAGAAACCTATATATATTCAATATGCTCAAGTGTATGTAAAATTAGAGAGCCTTGCCTCTTATTTATACTCTCCAAGTAGCTTCCTTAAAAACATCTTCTAGATCACTTTTCCCACTTTCCTTATTTTAGGGTTAACCCACTTCTAATTTCTCCATTAAATTTATTATTTAAATAATTTATTTTGTATTCACTTTGAATTATAATACACTCATCACTTCACTTTATTATTTTCCTTATAAAATATCTTAAACCACTTTGACTATTTTGACCTTTTGGGGCTTCAAGCCAACATATGAGGGTCCTCCAACTTCGTAAGGCCATAACTCTCAAATCGTGAGGAGTTATGTGACGTTCCACATACCACCAGAAATGACATGACATGTAATATCCATATAGAATAGTATTACCTAAAAATATATCAAAAAACACACTGTTATCCAACAAACAAACTTGGGTGCATTACCCAAACCTAGGTTCTCCAACTTCTCATGGCCATAACTCTCTAACAGTGAGGAGTTATGTGGCTTTCCACATACCACCAGAAATGGAATGAAAAGCAATATCCATATAGAATAGTTTCACTAACAAATTCACTGACCTTCATCTCATTATTCCACAAATAAGCATGGGTTCTCTAACCATACTTCTAAAAGTGTCTTCCCATGAGGGATTTCACAATAAGGGGACCACTTTAGAGTTCATACATTTGTACTTATTATCAACCATGACAACACAATAATGATTCATCTTTACATTAAACAAACTTGGGTCCATTACCCAAACCTTTGTGCTACCGAAGTTCACTATCGGACTTTCTCCAAGGGTTGACATGAATCACTAAGGGTTGTCATCAATATACAATATCACTCTCCAATAGTTGACATCAATGAAAACAAACAATCCATACCAAATATCCATCAATGTAAGCCAACTGTCTGACAAATGTGTCAAGGCATTGACCGGACTTTCCAATTTACCAATGGAGAGATACATGACTTAGATATAGAGCATTCTTAAAATAAATGAAAAGGTGCATTGAATAGATATGAATTAATAGTTGCATTCATGCATAATAAGTGGTAGAGTTGCACTTATGCATGATATAATTGTTATTCTTGAATGCATTTGCTGAATGCATTTTTATGAATGCTTGTATATATATTATCGAATGGAAATGAGTATGCTAACAAATGAAATGTTACAATTATTACTAACTCATAGAGTTGAGGACATTTCAGGGGCTATTAGACATTGCAATAAGAAATTTGCAAGTAAAGTAGTCACATGAGCATTGGCTACAAGAAATTTACGTTAAAAAAGTATAATTGTTGAAAATAATGATGTTGCAAGAATGAAAAGCCTAATGGCTGAAAATTTCTATGCAGAGAATGATAATTTCATTCTATTTAATAAACTATTTAATAGTTGTGATTGAATTGTTTAGTGTAGACAATTCAAAGATCACTTTGTAAGTATATGTACATATTTCAATGAATGTATATTATGCAAGAAGCACTAATAATTTGTTGTCTTAATGCAAGATGGAAACATTACAGAAAAAGAGGTCTCAAGTATGGTGCTACAGAGAGCCATCATAAATACTGATGGCTACTATTGCAATAACCAAAAAAATTATGAGATGCAAGCATTGAAGAAAAAATGGTCTCAAGTATGGTGCTGCAGAGAGGAATCACAAAGACTGATGCCTATTGTTGCAATAGCCAAGAAAATTATGAGATAGAATTTCATATTTTGGGAAAAAGTTGAATTTCCTTATGAAATAAATTTGAATTTCTAAGTGAAGTTCTTATAATATTCTCTCATAATTACTTTATGTGTGTGATACATATGAGATAATATTTATTAAAGTTGGAATGCTTGGGAAGAATAACTGTTGTTGAAGACACTAGTGTTATAGAAATTTTTTCCACACTCTATGCATCTTTCTTTGATGGCCTTCCATATCCCTTTGTAGACTCACATTACCCCATTTTGTTCACTCCAAAGCTAAAAATAAAATTTATTGTCCATATACGCGGGTCACAGTTAGAAAACTCACGTATACGCAGGTTGTTCCATTATATCCTGCGTACATCGGGTTTTGTGCTCAAAAATTAAAAGTACGTCAGGTTTCCATGCCATGTCACGAGATCCATGATCCTTGACCTTCCATATACTGTAAACGCTCCAACCTGACCCTTCAATTCCATTTGGAGGCTATAAATTGAGCCATATAAAAGCCATCAAACACACACATCATTGAGAGAAATGACACTCTAGAGAAATTTCACTTCATATTGAGTCTGCATCTCTTTGTCCTTGAAATTATGAACTCTTTGTGATCAACCCCCAAGCTCTTACTATCTTGATATGGAGAACCTCATTGACCCCTACTGTAACACACCCATGACGGGGCATAACAATATTTCACTTTTTCTTAAATCTCTTTAGATTCCCCTTTCTTAAATTGCAGGTTGTTCCAAACCCGCGGGCTCTTTCCTGGACCCTTTGAAGGATTTGAGAAATAGGAGCCAACTCTCCAAGCTATCCCCTTCCTTCATATGACCTCAGGCTATGACCACAGGCCTAACCAAAGGGCACTTCATGACTTTGCGATTTTGGGACTTCGCGTTTCGTGAAGTTTGAGGACTACTCACCTCTCTTCTTCCAACTCTTGATTTTCTGAAGTTCCTCAGGACCAGATCTACGGTCCACGCTCCTCTCATGATCCATCAAATTAGATCAACTCGTGAGTTTAAACCTCATGATTTCTTACAACTCTGGCTTTGACTTCCCTGATTTCCGAGTCAGTGAAATGGTGACCTCCCACCATGTATCCTATCTAGATGGATGGCTAGGATTGATGCGGCTCTCAGCTCCTTGGGTATTCACCTCCTGCCTTCTCTACAAGTTCTTCCTCCAGGATACGTGGATCTCTGCTACGTGTCCTTTGAATCCAACGGCTTAGAGTCACTTCATTCTCAGATCTGACAGTTTGGGTTCTTCATAGGGATCGATCCAATGACCACTGTTGCTCCTCCTCCTGGGCTTACACCTTCTTCCCTAACCTGGAAGACTTCATACATTTCAAAGACTTCACCTTTGAACTACCTCCTACGAGCCCAATGAATTTGGGTCTTGTCTACACTTCTGAAAAGTGTTATCCCTTCTGAGCTTGATCCTTAGGGGATTTTGAATTCCCATGTCCTCCTTGCGTTTTTGGGATTTCATCAAACTCAGCTCTGCAATCTCCTCGATGCACAAACTCAGAACTTGTAGATCCAATGGACAAGGCGGGTCCCGATAGATCCTTGGATCCACGGTCCAGGTCATTTAGTGACGTCGGAGTATTTGGCCACTCCAACTCACAATCCTCTCGAAGCGCGAATCTCCGATCTCATAGACTGGACGATCGAGAAGGACCCCAAAGGAATAGAGATCCACGATCTAGATCCTTTCGCAACTTCGGATGTCAGAAGATTTTACCTCCCTCATGATGAATCCGCTCAATTCATCGAACTCGCGAAGTCTGAAGGACTCAAGGGGTTAAATCTTGCGTTCTTTCTCATATCCAACGGTTGCAACAAACATTGGCTCTTCTCAAACATATCTCGTCCATTCGCCTTCCTTACAAAGGATCTTTCCCTTTTGATACTTGGACCTCGCTATCCTTCCTGAGCTTTGTTAGCTCTGAAAGGCTTAAGAGCTTTTCTCTCTTTCCTTTGAACTTAACACTTGGAAGAAATCTTTCGTGCACCCCTTGTGCTCAGTCATCAAGTCTAGAACTTAAGAGGTTCTCGACCTCTGTCTGCCTCATAGAGACTCTGTGGATATCTACACTACCTCTTCTGAGCTTAACAGACTTCATCCTCTAAGGGACTCAGAATGACTAAGAGGGTTGACATGCATACATGAGACTGTACCTAAGTTCGACGAACTCACAGTTCCCGGTTCTAGCTTAATCCACCATAGGATGCAAGCATCTATGAGTATAAAAGCATGTCCAATTCATACAATTTCCTACTTGCCTAGTTGCACAATCAAGCAGGCACAAAAAGGGTACAGTATAAATCATTAAGAAAACATATCCATCCCTGCAACATTCATAGGATATCCAATGTTATTACACAGTTACAACTCAGTTACACAGGGTATGAAAATACTTATCTATTACAAGTTGCAGCCGACTAACTGACTGTGGGTGTGTGCCTTTCCACCCAGCCTTAGGCTCAGAGGCATTCACTCTTATCACTCTAACCACCCCCGTGCCAAGCCATGATATCACTAGGGAATTTATGCCATCTCTCAGAGAGTTTCTCTCTCTATCACAATGACCCTAAGAGGTTTATCAGATGCCTCCTCAGCATCAAGCTCGCATTCTCATTCTTCATGTCCTGTTATCTGTATTTCTTCTTTCTCTATGTTGTCTTTTGTTCATGCCTCTCCTTCCGAGCTTGCGCTTTCCTCTCATGTCCCCCCTATCTCTGTGTATGTATCTTACCTTTTCTTCTTTTGGAAGGTTCCAGACCTATCCTGTTCCTTCTGTAAAAAGGAAGCTCAGGTATGTAGGTTTCTGTGGTACTTCGGGCTGACAACCCATGTTTCCATTCATGAGGGTGGTTGATTATTCAACCACCAATCCTTTTCTTCATTAACTGATTTCTTTCCTCTAGAGATATCATGGCTCGTACTTTAAAGCTTCACCCCCCCAACAGTCAGTTATGGGAAGTTTAACAATAATACATTTACATCGTCCACATGCCTTAGCATGGTAATCTTATTTTATGATTAATTACAAGCTGGGGGAAACAGGGTGTTACAATTCCCTCCCCCTTAAAGGAACATCGTCCTCGGTGTTCTTTCTCAGAAACACTTGTCATTCCTTTCTCATTCAGCCACTTCAGAAGTCTTGATGTTCATCCTTGGTCAGGTCCTTTTTCAGAGTCTTAGTCTTCATCACCTGCCTTCAATAATTCTTGGACAACAAGCACATTAATCACAATTTTATACGAAAACATCTTACCGTTGTTCAAAATTCAAGAGGAAAATTTCATAATCTAGCAAAATACTTATTTGTGCAGCTTGTGGGTTTGCATCCACATGACTGTCTTGTTATCGCTCATTGTTTTCCCAGACATACCCATTGTGTGCATGATCCCAATCAATAGTTTACAATAACTATTAGAGTCTCCTCTCCCTTGTAGTCACTCACCCTCTAGGCCCAGGCTCAGGCATCCCCTTCTCTACTATACAGTTCCTCGGGTGACCCATCTTTCCTTGCCAAGGCTTTCTCGCACAAGAAGAATTTCAGAGACTTCATCGAGCCTTACAGTCGAGGTGTCCCTCGGAATTTCTTTGTCGAGGCATCCCTCCGGCTTGTGTTACCTCAACACAACATATTCCAGGCGATCATGACTTACCACAAGGTTCTCATGTCTCAACAATGGCCTCTTTCAAGATTTTCAACTTTGACAGCCTTCATATGTCCTCCATGGACAAACCTTTTCTTCTCACCTATATCCTAGTATACAAAAATTCGTGAGACATCATCATAAATTATGAATTTCAAAATTTTATTGCAAATCTGTCACCTACAAATTTCCAATTCCACATTTTGTTTTTCCAGATTTGTTTCACATAGGGAACAGATTCAGAAGCATGGGACTTTCTTCCCCATAACAATTTAGCTTAGCAGGCAATTGGTCTTCCTTATGGGCTTACAATACTTCCATATCCAAGGCTCTTTCTTCCTGCAATTCATTCCTCAGCTAAACAAATTCTTAGTTCTCATGCACATTATATTTTCGTTGCATACTTGCAGTGGCTCATAAATGATTTCATAATTGTGCATACTAACAATCACATTTACTTTCTCAAAAAAGAAAATGTCATTCCTTGCAGTTTGGCTCAGTAGGAAATTGGTCTTCTTATGGGCTTACATCACTGCCATATCCATGACCCTTTTCTTCCGGCAATTCATTCTTTCCATAGCCAAACAAATTGTTAGTCTCTCATGCATCCATGTATGTGTGTATATGTATATATATATATATATATATATATATATATATATATATATATATATATATATTNTCAAAACAATGCATACTAATAGTTCATAACATCTGTATACACATGAAAACGGAATTACATTCCTTTCCTATGCCTCATTTCAATATACCAAACCTTTCAAACGTAATTCAACATTTTAAAGGATTTAACAAATGTGCCAGTATTCATGAACACATTCATACCCAATGCACTCTTGCATTGATTTCACGTTTGTCATACTTTAGGACAGGTTCTTGGCCATGGTGTTTCGGAATTTAACCAACCTCTTCACCACATGGCTTATTCATTTTCATTCTAGTTCAGACCCCCCTTCTCTCCAAGGGCTGTGCGACCTCCTGGTCTAGGATCTTCTCAAGACTGAATTGAAACAATCTTCGATTCCCTGCTGGAGCCTCTAAGAAACAATCCACAGGTCTTTTTATAAAAAAAAAAAATCCGCCCGTGTGAACAAGTGCTAAGTGCAAGTCTCTGCCACGTGACGATGCCTTATGACCACACACCTATCTGAAAAGGCGCGTTGTGATTTTGCGTATCAGCTATATGAGTCAATCCTCCGTTCTTCGAACTCTCGAGTTCCGAAATTCCGACAAGGGCCTAGCACATGCTAGCTCCTCGTTTATTCTCCATCCATATGACCCTTCACTATGACCTGGGGCCAATCCTTCCAAGCACGTCAGGATTTTGCATATCAGGAACTCCCGATGCGATTCACCTCTGTTCTCTTGATCCTCCCATACCTGAAAATGCGAAATACTCGGATCAGATCATCGGTCCACACTATCTCTCTATCCAACGACTATGATCAAGTCATGATTTTGCGTTTCGCGAATTCTCACAACTTCGCCCTTTGAACTTTTCACTCTACGAGTCAGTGAAATTTTGATCTCTTTCCACGTGTCCCCTTTCAATGGATGGTCCTGATGATTTTGGGATTTCGCGTTTTGTGGTTTCACGAATTTCACGTTGCTTCTTCCAAATCTTCTAGTTTTGCAAAATTCTGATAATTCCTCGTGACTAACCAGTGTGCTACTTCTCCGAGATCTAACGACTTGAAAGATTTCGTCTCCTCCTAAATGGATCTTGAAATCGATCTAACGACTGAGATCGATTTCCTTACAATGAATGGATCACATTCACCTCCTATGTGAGGTTCTCGATTAACCTGATTCAATCAAGGTTTTATTTCATGCTTCTCACGATCTTGATTTGTAGTTGATCGAATGGATTTCTACGATTTCTTAGCAAAGGTTTTTAACCTTTTGAGTTAACAAGGATCATTTGGTTCAGATGCTCCTGCATCATACAATCAGTCTTCACTGCCACAGGTTCACACCTCCATCATTTGGGTTCTCCTTCCCAAATCATACCCTACTTGGGTATCCATGGCATACAATTGCCTTTCAAAAACTTTGTGCATAACGTTAAGACAATAAAACATTTTCAAACATGTCCTAAGAAATTATCCTAAATGTTTTCATGAGTGCAACACGAACAAACCTCAATTGTTTCTACACCAATATGACCACCATCACTATGGTGCCAAAGCATTTACTTTCATCTACGTACCAAATCTCTCTCATCCCAGAGAAAACATAATACTCAACAAGAAAATAAATGAGGGCTCTCCCCTTCTTCCAATTATTTCTACACCGCCTGGGACTTTTCAGCCCAGTTGATTTATCTCTAAAGGCCTCATTGTATTTTCTTAACATGGCTTCAACCACACCTATTCAACCAAACATACTCCTTTATTCATTCATTAGTCTTCTATTCATTACGTGATGTTTTCAAAATGTAATCCAGGATTCTTATATATATATATATATATATATATATATATATATATATATATATATATATATATATAT